>VXAC01007952.1:59696-75654 GCA_013399225.1 Rhipidura dahli | reverse complement strand
GGGGGGGGGGGGGGGGGGGGTGCCCGCCCGGCCCCCACTGCCTTTCCGGGGGCTCCAGTGCCCCCCAGAGGCATCGAAACCAACTACAGCCCCGTGACAAACCCGTGGGCTGCTCTGCCCTACTTCAGGCCTGCAGCCACCCCATTCCCCTGGCCTGCAAACCACTAGAGACTCCTGGGACACGGACGGGGCCGCCTGCACCCGGTCTCACCCACCACGTGTTTAAACTGGGCAGGCGCCAAGGGGGCTGCAGGTGTTGCACCCCACCAGCAAGTCTGGGGTGCTGGGAGCAGTAAGAGGGAGAAGAGCCCTTCGGGGAGGGCAGAAGTTGCAGCGGCAGCTGTATTCAGCTGAAGGCACGTTCTTCTCATGGTAACACCCAGGGGAGAGCTGCCACGCAGCTCTTGGTGTTCAGTGCCACAGCTGCAGGCTACAAAACAATACCTGAGTGTCTGAGGTCTGAGAGGGGCTACTCTCCAGTGGTGCCAGGACACACTCAGAGGGTGGCACATGTGATGGCTGAGTTTCAACCAGGCTCTCACCACACACAGCAGAAACCATCCCTGTTGGCTCCAACACACTCGCTGTCAGACCCATCCTGCTCCACATGAGCCCTCACCTTCCTTCCTGATCCCTCCAGTTTCCTTCCTGCAGCCCTGACATTTGTTTTCAGGCAGCTGAACTCTCCTCACACCAGCTGCTGCCCCACAACAAAAGTCCCAAGGTGAAACTTCATGGGGCACCACAGCAAACATGGCCTGCACAGGGCCAAGTAGCTGGCACTCAGTCCAGCCCAGCTCCCTCTGCTCATGGCTTCACTGGGCCTCTAGTCTCTCTTCTCCACTGGGAGAAAGCTGAGCTGGACACACCCAGGCCACTGCTGTGCACTTTGGCAGGGCTTTTTTTGACTTGCTAATTTTGCCCAGGATCAGTGTCAGACTGGCAGCCCCAGGGACAATCCTCCTTTACCAGGAGAGCTCCAGCACAGGCATTGCAGGTGATTTCATTTTTGGCTTTCATTTTGGCTTGTTATCTTTATCCTGTGGCATGAACATCAGTTACACCTAGGTCCTCTCTCCTCCTCCCATGGGACCATGTGACTCACCAGGCACCTTGCCAGGCCCCTTTCCTCCTCCCCCAGTGGTGGCCATGCTCAGGCCCTTCCTCATCATGGCCTCCAGCCAAGGCTGCAGAACCTGACTCCAATATTGTCCTAGAATAATGGAATCATGGGATATCCTGAGCTGGGGGGCACTCACGAGGATTATTGAGGCCAACTCCTGGCCTTGCACAGGACAACCTCAACAATCCCACCATTTGCCTGAGAGCATTGTCCAAATGCTCCGTGAGCTCTGTCAGCCTTGAAGCCGTGACCAAGTAGCTTGCCCAAGTGCCCAACCATCCCCAGGGGCAAGAACCAAACCTCTCCACTCCTGCCACGTATCATTCCACTGTTCCCAAGATTTTCGTCCTCAGACTTCCATATGCCAAAGGTTGACAGCCCCTAAGTCTGAGCTCTGAATTCTCTATGTCCCTCAGGGGCATTGGCCACCCCAGTCCTTCCAGAATTTGGAGTTCTTCCAGTGGTCCACTTCCTTCTGGCAGCTTGCTCTTCCCCATGACACGTCCAAAACTGGCTGGGAGGTCAGGGTTCACCATCCCAAGCTTTCCTCCTCACAAAGCAGCGGTGGGACAGCAGGGACAGGCCACAGCAAAGCCCCACATATGGCCAGGAGAGTCGTGGTGATTAGAGAGGGGCGGCACAGCCATCACTTGGGGTCTGACCACAGAAGACACCAGGGAGGGGAGGAGGAGATGGAGTCCGCACAGCCAGCTCACAGCATCACTCCCCCAACTTGGTCAGCAAAGAAACACAGGAGCTTGAACCTCAATGGGCCACGAGGCCCTGAGCAAGGGTTGAGCAGCTCTTCCTCAGCCCAGGGTCAAGGTGATGCCCAAGGAAGGGTGAGTGAACCCTGTACAGGACCTGCATTCAGGTACATGGTTCAGAGAAGCCACGCTGACCCTCTGGAGCTCACATCTGGCTGCTCAGCACAGAGAGCCAGGCTGGAAGTGTCCCAGAAGCCATGGAAAGTGACACAAGGACACTTCTGCACAAACGGAGGCTTGGCACTGCTGGAAAGCCACCAAGCCTGGCTAAAGAGAAAACTCTGCAGCACTTGCTTGATCTTCAAAGCTGGCCCTGCTCTGAGCCAAGGGCTGGGCCAGAGACCTCTAGAGGGCTCCAAACCCATTTGCTGCTGCAGCCACCTGTCATACGGCCAGGCCTGCCAGTACTAACTTGCAGGTATTGCAGGTATCTGTGCACACTCCCAGACAGCAGCTGGGATGTCTCCCAGCATGCCAGGGAGTCCAGCACTAACAAAAAGATTGCAGGCTGGTGCCAGGACTTCCATGTGAGCCTTAGCAAGTGCCAGAAAAGGGACAGTGCTCACCATAGGCACTTCATGGAAGAGCCACATGGCCCAGCCCAGCTTTGTGGGACCATGTACAGGATATGCCACCTTCCCTGTTCAGAGCAGAGTGGGAAACCCCGAACCACCCACAGGACAACAACTCCTGCCTTCCTGTAGGGAGTTACACAATGCCTATGGCCTTGGAAGCCTGCAAGGGAAATCCTCACAGCCTCCTGAAGGGCTGAGTGCCTGAAGAGGAAGGTCAAAACCCAAAAAGGGCTGTGCAGGGAACAGTGCATGGTTTTGCCTCCCCCCACCAGGAGCATAAAGAAAGTGAGAGACCCTTACATGGGCAGCTCTGCTGGGGCAGCAGACCCTGAAGGCTCCAGTGACACAGGGCTGGGGGCTGCAGCACCCTGGGCTGCAGCTGATTCCTGCGTGGCTGCAGCTCCTCCGGCATCTGGTGCTGGGATGTGCTCCGTTGTCTCCACCTCAATCTCCTGAGCCGCAGGGCACAGCTTCACCCTCTCAGCAGCTGCAGCTGCCTCCTCCTCCTCCTCCTTCTTCCTCAGCTTTGCCTCCAGCTCCCGGCGCCTCTTCTCATCATCCTGCCTGGCCATCCGCTCAAACACTCGGAATGCCTGGGAGATAAAGAGTCAACTGAGTGAGAAGCACTGCCAGCTCTGCCTGAGATGCCAAGAGGAAAGGAGCAGCATCACACACTTGGGGCACCTACTCCTTCCTGCCCTTCTTCTCTCCGCACCACACACCTACCTCAAGCTGCTTGAGTCACCAACAAAAACAGCTGGTGACTCTTTGAAAATTTCCATGGCCACATCAAGCACACCTCAAAAACTCCTGGGAGTGTTTTGGAATTGTTTCTAGGATTGTGTTCTTGCAGCCAATCTCAGCCCAGCCTCAGAAGAGGACTGGTTACTCCAGAGAAAAGCAGAGTGGTGAGATTCAGCTCTTGGCTGGGAGGGGGTTCCAAGGGAGCCTCCCCATACCCCACATTCCAGGGCTCACCCAGGGACCATTTGCAAGCCTGGACTCAGACAAAGTCTCCAACAAGCAAACAGGATGAGCTGCCCCAGGAGAAGCTGAAGGACAACTGACCTGGCACTGGCTGTGCCCAAACGGACAGGTGTAGGAGACGTGATCCCAGGAGATGTAATTCTACCCCGCACTTCTGGCCATGCCTGTCCAGTGCAGGCTGGAGGTCAGAAGTGAAGCCCATAATTGCGTCTGCAGCAAGGGGTGATGGCAACTCAGACCCTGCACCTGCTCCTTGAAAGGGCTGCAACTTCTCCCACCTGAGTGCCAGGGTTTTGGCATTGTAAACATGAAAAGTGTGCAGGCATCAAACACAGCCCTCCTTTGCTTCCCAGGAATATTTTGGAAGCAGATTTAGGTCTTCCAGCAGTGGACTGGCACACCTGCTTGATTTTAGTCTTCCTCTGGGTCCAGGAGATGCAGGACAAAGGACATGGCCCAGGGAGGGCTCCTGCCAGCACAACCACAATGGGACAGAAACTTGTGCCACTTACCCCGGCCTTCCTCCCCAAGCAATGAGCAGAGGGGAGGATGTGGGAGAAGTGAGTGCCAGTCCTGTATGGATCATGCAAAGCAACACCTCAGAACTGTGTCCCCTGGGCTGCAGTCAAGCCAGGATGAAGAGGAATGAGCCCCTTCCACACTGTCCCCACACTCTGGGTACCTCTGGTTGCAGCCATGAGGCCACCCTGACTAAGACCTTCCCACGGCAGGAATGCTGCACCTCCTTCCTTGTGCCCAGCAGTCCCAGGGAACACCAGACAGGAACCCCCTCAGCACTGCCCCTCTGCCCAACAGTTTAAGCTTCATGCCATCCCTCTGCAGCCTGAGCAATTTCTGGGGTCCCCCTAATTCAGAGAGGCAATCAGGGGCTACCCTGGGGGGTGATGAGGACCCCCATGTGCCATGGGGCACTGCAGGGAGGGGCAGGACTCCTCCACGTCACATCGGGCCTGATGCACCTGGGAAGGAAAACTCATCCAGTCCGAGCACACAGACAGCCCAAACACAGCCTCACTCTTAAGTTTTACGAGCTCGTTTCCTCCTAGCCAATGAAAACTAATAAGAGGCCAGAGGACCCCAAGTCAAAGCTGCTCCAACACCGAACCAGGCAGGTCAGGCGTTTTGCCTCCTCCCCTCCAGGAGCGGGACCAGTGCAATGCCGGCCACAAGCGCTCACTAAACAGAGCCCAGACCTACTTCCCCCACGACTCCCGGGTTCTCATCTGCCTCCTGCCTCCCTCTGGGCTCTCTATTCCCCCGGCTCCTGGCGGCAGCTCCCTTAGTCCACCCTGGCCCGGTGCTCCCGGGGCCAAGCTCCGAGCAGATGTCACATCCGGGCTCTTCCCACCGGGGTCTCGCAGTCCTCGCCTGCCTCCGGGGATGCTCATCTTCTTACGAGGGTGACGCTTCCCCCCGCATCAAGGGACCTCTCCTGCCTTCCTCTGCGCTCCTCCAGGCAGCGCCGGTGCCCCGAGGGCTGCTGTGCTGCTTGACCCCCGTCCCAGATCCCCCGCCCTGCCCGGACCTAACCCCGCCGCTGGCCCGACACGGACACCGCCCGGCCGGGGAGACACGGCCCGTTCGGCTCGGCCTCGCAGCAGGGACAGCGCCCAGACCGCGTCATCCCGCGGGGCCCCGCCGGTACCTGCAGGGCCATGGCCTGCGCCGCGCCGGGCGGGAAGCCCAGGCGGTCCCCGGGCCGCAGGAGGAGCCGATAGAAGTCGGTCTTGCGGTAGAGGAAGCCGAAGAGGATGCGTAGGAACTCCTCCACGTTGCCGACATGCTGCAGGATGCCCAGCAGCGCCTGGTCGTACATGTCAGTGAGCGCGGCTTCCATGGCGGCCCCAGGCCCGCTGTCACGGCAACGGGTTCGGCTGCGCTTCCGGTCCGCCCGGAACCCGCCCCGCGCACATGTATTCCGGCCTCCCCGGAGGCCCCTCCCGCCCCGATGGGGGTTCCAAGGCATTCCCAGTCCCCCCGTGGCACCGCTGAGACCTCCTGTCGGCTCCCAGCACCAGAGGATGCCCAGACCCCCGTGCTCATGTCCCCAGTGTCCCCCTCCCCATACCTTCCATGTCCCCCATGCCCCCGGCCTCCCCCTCCCCTCGCCATTCCCGGCTCTGCCCACACGGGGGTGGGCGGGGGTGGGGCTGCAGGACCTGCTCCCAACCTCCAGGTGGCGCCCCGGCCCCGCCGCCGCCGCCGCTCGGGGCAGTGCCAGGGCCGGGCGGAGGCGGCGGAAGTGACGTACCCGGGCCCATAATGGCGAACAGGAGCGGAAGTAACGGGACCCGGGCCCGTCATGGAAGGTGGGAGTGGCTCTGTGGTCCCAGCGCTGCTACTGAGACATTGAGTCTCTTTGCAACATTTAAAATAAGCCTCTCTTAAGTATTTAGATTGAGTTTTTCTTAAACATTTAAACATGAAGAATTTAGTTAAAAGATTAGTTAGAATAGGAAGCAAACACAGCAGAATCTAAACAATGGGATTGATGGTTAAGCGAAGAAACTGCAGCCGGAATAAACTCCTCAGGGCTGGGAACTGATCATTGGTTATCGGATGTTGTTCAGCTGGGCTGTAACAAGAATCTGCAGAGGAAGAACCAGACAGTTATTGATGACCCCATTCAAACCCTGGTTTGGGAAAGGAACTGGGAGTTCTCCAAGGCCATATGTACTGTTAAAAACTAAGAAGGTAAAAAGGTCATAGCGAGGAAGAAGAGTTACTTCATCCAGTGAGGGACCCCCCCCCCATAATTATGAAACCACCGACCCTCTTCCTAGAGAGAACTACGCATGCTTAATGACTTTTTAGCTAATTTCCATACGGAGCGGGGAATGGGAGGTGTCCATGGTATTTGTGTTTTGAATATTTAGAACTTTCATGGATAAATAGACTTTGGATTGCTTTGTAATCTCGGAGCTGTGCTTTTGGAGCGATGCTCACAGCTTCCCGGCGCTGGAATAAACAAATCCTTTCTAACCCAAACGAGTTAGAGAGTCTTCGTCCGTCCCAGTTGGATATCGATATTAGATCTATATCCATATTTTAATAAATCACTACTGGCAGCAGTGCCTGCCTTTGGGGCTGGAGGAGCTCTCCGAGCCGTCCCCTTGCTCCTGCCCCCCAGTCTCTGGCCTGGTGTCACCCTGCCCACTGTGACTCTTTGGCCCATTCCTCACCTGACGGAGGATGAGTTTATCCAGCCGTGAGCGGGGCGTTTGATCCAGAAAGGTCCTGGGACAGACCGTATCAAAACAACCAAAACCAAAAATTATTTCATCAGCTTCTCCCCTTGATCGACTTGATCAAGACTGTGACCATCCAACCAACTCACCCACCAGACACGCATCCAACACCCCCTGCAAATCCACCTCTCCAGGGGAGAGGAGGGTGCTGGGGGTGCCATGTCAACAGCCCAGAGAGGTGCCACCCGTAGTCCACCCTTTGTCCTCAGGTGGAGTTGCTCCATCGCAGAAGGTTGGTCAGGCAGGACTTGAGCTTGGTGAAGCTGTGCTTGCTCTTCTGAATTACCTCCTGCCCTCCATGGGCCTCAGCAGAGCTCCCAGGAGGATCTGTTCCATAATCTTCCCAGGCACAGAGCTGAAGCTGAGGAGTTAGTAGCTCCCAGAGTCTAGGTATTTCTTTTCAAACAGTCAGACATAGATCCTGTTTATGAACATTTTAATGTCTATAGTAACTGCCCCAGGGCAGTGGCACTGTGTCCCAGCATGGAGATGGCCAGTGAAGGTGGGTTGGTGCTGGTCCACTGGAGACAGAAGCTCTGGGAGGGGGTGAAGAAACCACTGCATGGTGCCACCCAGACCTGGGCAAGTGGGAGCCATGCTGGGCTGGGGGGAACCTCAGGGGCTGAGCTGGCCCCCATTGCAGACATCCCCCCAGCTCTGTGCCAGGCACGTGGGGAGCTGCTGGCCAGGGCAGTCCTGCAGTGGGTGCTGCTGGGCCAGTGGGATGGGCAGCAAATCAGGTAGGAGAGAGGAGAGGTGGCCCCAAGGAGCCGCTTGCCCTGAGCCAAGGACTTTTCTGTATCTCATGCTCTGCCAGGGAGGAGGTGCACTAAAATCTGGGAGGGAGAATGGCCGGGACAGCTGTCCTGAACTGGCCAAGAGGATACTCTGTGCCATAGAACGTCATGCCCAGTATGGGGGAGTTACCCAGAACAAAGGGCTGATAGGGGTTGGGGACTGCATTGGTTAGCAGATACAGTTGTAATGTGCATCCATTGTTTTCTTGTGTGTTCTCCCCCTCTCAGCATCTCCTTCTAATTGCTATTATTGTTGTTATTATTTTACTACATTTCAATTATTAAACTGTTTTTGTCTCAGCCCACAAGTTCTATTTTCTTTGCTTTCCTGACTATGCTCCTTATCCCGTCAGGGGCAAAGTAAATGAACAGCTTCATGGTGCTTAATTGCCAGTTGATGGTGCTCTTTGATGACCCATGTGGAGCATGAAGGGCTTGAGATAATTCCCAGGTGCCAGCTCCTGACTCCTCAAAGGGAACTTCAGGAAATGTTTGGTCCATGTTCAGGGCAGGTCCATACCAGCAACTGCCTGATACCCTCAGACACTTCCAGGAGCACTGAGATTTGCTCTGGAGACAGGTTGAGTCCCAGGCAATCTCTGCAAAGTTTTCTAGAGCAGCTCTCCAGAGAACCCTGTGTGTGCTGGGGAAGGGCTGAACCTGGTGGCTCTGCTTGACCTGTCACCAGCATCCAGGGAATATTTGGGTACACTGTGGAGATGGCAGAATGTTGCAGGTAGAAGCCCCCTGTGAGGTCACAAAGCCAGGCCCTGGTGTGCAGTGTAGGTTGGGTGTCACGGGCTTTAGCAGCAGTGGCAGGAGCAGCAGCAGCTGCATCATGGTGCAGGCACGGTGGGCCCTGACTCTCATCCTCCTCCTGGTGGCCCTGCCAGCACAGGATGTTGGGGCCGCTCCATGGCGAGCACAGGCAGTGGGTAGGTGGGCAGGCCAGGGCCAGCACCCAGCTGTGACAGATCCTGATGAGCAACAGCGACTTGGAACTCAGCTGACACACTTTCTCTCTAAAGCACCAGAGCGTGAGGCTGTGCCTCAGGAGGAAGCACCTCAGGAAGGCCATCAGGCAGTGCCAGTCCCTGGGGAAAACACCAGGGTCTTTCACGCAACAAGTGTGTCAGGTAATCACTGTCCTTTGGCCATTCAGGGCGTCTGCCGAGATGCCCGGGTGTTTTCAGGCTCTGCCCCAGTGTGAGTCAGCGGAGCCAGTGCTCTGCCAGCAACCAGGAGTGGCTCTGGGGTGACTGTCACCTCTGGGGTGCAGGTTGTTGCTGTTGCTGTGCCAGGGACACACACTCAGATGCTCTGTGGGTGCAGCGAGATGCTCACCACCTCTCACACTCCGTTCTCAGGGATTTCAGAACTTTGCTCTTTTGGGAATGAGCAGAGTGCCCAAAAGCGCCCAAAAGTGTCCACCTGGACACCCCTCAGCAAATGATGGAAAATATGACTCTGGATCTAATGTCCCTCTCCCAGCACCTGCATCCCAGACCTTGCTGTGAGACCCTGGAGGCCCTAACACGACAGGGAGATCCCTCCTCGGAACTGGGGTCCAAAGGGGTGCACTCTCAGATCCGGCATGGCTTAAGGGGACCCTACATTGTCCTCCTGCAAACTCTGTGCCTGAGCCATGCTGAGGCACTTTACTTTTCCTTGATCCTTGACAGTGCTGGCCAACCCTGGGGAAGGCCCCCATGCCAGGATATAGGAATGCTTTCAAAATTATCCAGGCACTGGGCAGCCCTGCCATAGGTTGTAAGTGGGAGACAAGTCCTGAAAACTGGGGGTAGGAGAATGCTGCCCATACTGCAGAAAAGGCAACAAGGGAGAGGGAAGTTCAGGTATCTCCCTAGAAGGCCTGACTGCATCCCCTTGGGGTATGGGTGCTGGGCTGGGGAGGGAGAGCTGGGGAGGGAGAGCTCTCCTTGACACAATGGAATGGGTTTCGTCCATCTCACTCCAAGGGGCGATTGGTCAGACAGTTGTGCTCTCCCCATGCTCTCTGTCCAGCCCCCTGAGTCCTGCCCAGGGCAACAGCAATATCCTTCAGCATCAGACAGAGTCTCCATTCAGGGCAGCACCTGCCAAGCCTCAAAAGGGAAGATGGGCAAGCACAAGATAAATTCTGGGCAAATGTGAAGCATCCCAAAGAACAGGGAGCAAAGCCTGGGTGTGCTGCGTTCTTCCTTGATCCCCTCCCCTGTTCTGTTGTTCTGTCAGGACAGATGGTACTCCAAGGTGTGAAGGGAGCTCCTTGGCAGGGGCGGGGGCGTCTGTTTGCAGCTGTGGGCACAGGGAGGGCTTTCCCAGCTTCTCAGCTGGACCCTGTGCTGGAACTCCCCTGGCACTGCAGGAGTCACTGGTCAGTCCTGACTGACTGCACAGCCTGAGTGCTGCTGCTTCCAGGGTTTGCTGCGGGAAAATGCAACTTTGTTCTTCCCATTAAGGTCCAGAGTATCCAGATGGAAGGAGACAATCTTCCCTGGAGACATCCAAAGTGCTACATGAAATCCTGAGGCAGATGAAGGTGATACTAGCAGGTGGGTACAGGTCACTCCTAACCAGGACAGTGGGGCAGTGGAGGTTTCAGGTGCATGTAAGAGCACACCGTAGCCCCCCCTGCCCATACCTCGGTCCCTCACTGCAGGGACCCTCCATGTCGTGCCCTCTGGGTACTGGTGAGCTGCAAGGGTGGTCCAGAGTCTCTGCTGCCAGTTGTGTCTCCAGCTGAGTCCCTGGGACTGCATTTGCCCCAGTCAGATCATCCCTGGCCAGAGCACAAGAGAAATTGTGTCCCCAGGAACAGGGAGGAAAGGCAGACACTGGAAGAACAGGATTGTGTCCACTCCAAAGTGTAAGCAAAGCTGAGAGAAGAGAGAGGGTCTGGAGAGCACAGACATGCAAGACCTTTGGGAGTTGCCTTGGTTTCTACTGAAGCCATGGAAATATTGCTGCCACAGGATATTCCCTCATTCAGAGGTGCTAATGAAGTGGAAAAGAACTTTTGTTGGCACTGTCAGCCCTCTGGTGAGATTGCCAGAGGTGTGCAGGACACGCTGATGTGCAGAATTGTTCCTCCAGGTGTGAAGAGCCTGAGCCTCAACAGTGCTGTCAGCAGGAGATCCACCAGCACTGGGAATGGCGAACCAGACCCAGACGATGAGGGTGACGATGAGGATGATGATGTGGATGACGGGGCAAAGCCAAACATTGTAGTGGGCAGGGCAGACCCAAATGCTGTGGATGCTGATAATTTCCAGAAGTACTGCATAGAAGGCATTGTGGCAGTCCTTGGTTCGATGCTGCTGGGAATGGTGCTGTGTTGTGTGCTCCATGTGTGGAGGAAGAGGAGAAAGTGAGTTGGTGGGGTGGAGGCGGGTTGCCAAACTGGTATTGAGTGGCATGAGGCATTTCGAGCTCTGGTGCTCTGGGTGCCCAGCAAGTCACTGTGGAGGTTTGGGCTGTGAGCTGGCACCGCATGCTCTGCCCAGAGCTCTCTGTATCCACAGCTCCCCTGTGCAGCTGGGTGCCCAGAGCCTGCAGGGCACCCAGTGCTGCTCCTCACCCTCGCACCTGCCCCATGCCCTGGCTGGGCCTCAGTAGCTTCCTCTCCACAGGCGCCTCGCAGCTTCCAGAGCCAGTTCGGAGCACCCGGACAGCCGGACAGAAGCCAGCAGAATATTTGCAGGAGTTTAATAAAGATCAGCAGCACAATCAACTGTGTTGTACTGGTAGCAAACTCCCATGGGTGCCACTGCAGGGCCTGGGGGTCCCCTGGATTCTGAGGGGGTGTGGGGCCGGCCCCATGATGCCACTGAATCTAACTTGCCACTGATTCTAATTTATTCTGATTTGATTTTCACCATATGTATTATCCATGCTGTAAGCAATACAGTGACCCTGGACATCATAATTTGTTATGTTTTTGCAAATTCATATTCATTCCACCTGAACATGAAAAATAACTTTTCTGTGCAGGTGACCATGCACTGGAACAGATTGCCCAGGTTGTGCAGTCTCCCCCACTTGTGATATTCCAGAACTGTCTGGACACAATTCTGTACAATGTGCTCTGGATGACCCTGCTTGAGGAGGGAGGTGGGACCAGATGACCCCACTGTTGTCCCTTTCAACCTTATCCACAATGTGATTCAAGTTTGTTTTCACTCATACGTTTGCCAGTGATTCACCAGCATGCAGTGAATGGAAGGGGTCTCCCATGCAGGGGAGGCATCCAGTGAGGTTTCTTCATATGCTTGGGCACCATCTCCTGGAGAGATGCATGGCGAGGAAAGGAGCCAGGTGAGTGAGCTGGGGCGGAGCTTGACAGGACTTTTTCCACCCCAGCTTACTGGGACACCAGGAAAAGGTGCTGTGTAGGCATCCCCTGTGGAGCTCTGCCACAGGGCCCCAGTGTCTGGCTGCTGTCTAGAACAGGCACTGAGCGCTGCCCAGCCTCCAGAAACAGATAGACCCAGGAATATTTTATATATATTCTGTTCTATACCTTCTGTCATGACATGTTAACACTCTGTAGTTCATGCATTTATTCTGAACCTGCTTTCCTGTTGCTCAAATAAACCAAACTGTTTATGAATCTGGATTGATTAAGTTCTCACAAAACATGACTGCACTCACAGTGCCCAGTTGGTGGTACTCTGAAATTTAGCCTTCTGATCTCTCAGGACCAGCTGGAACACAAAGGGGTTTGTTTCCTGTCAAATTTCTAAACTCTTGCCAGTGGACGGTGGCAGTGGTACTAGAGGGCTCCAGAGCCCTTCGATTGGCATTGCTTGTTGTGACATCCCTGACCTGCCCTCCTTATCCCTGTGCACCCAGCCACCCCTGCTTTGGCAGTGCCAAAGAGACACCTGGGTGATGCCATGCAGGGCTGTGGAGATCCCTGGACAGAGGCTGAGCCTCAGCCAGGGCCCAGAGGTAATCCTTCACCACCATTGTAGCTTTTCACCACCACAAGCCTGAGAAGTTCTAGCAAGGCTGGAGAGACATACAGAGCTGCCAGGGAACATAGAGGAGGAGGAGGAATGTGGCATCTGGCCCTGTCCTTCCACCCTGGAGAGTCCATCCCTTCGAAACATGGTTCCTCTGTCAGTAATGGGACTTGAAGAAGGTGACAGGACATCTTATCCTGTCTGTGTGCACCTAGACACCTTAGGATGTCCATTGGGCTTGTGGGGAAGGCTCTGATCTGAGGACATCGTTTGCTGGAGTCCCCATCCCTGGGGGGATTTAACAGCCGTGTGGATGTGGCACCTGGGGACATGGGTTAATGGTGGTCCTGGCAGTGCTGGGGAATGGCTGGACTCTGTGGTCTCAGAGGGCTTTTCCAACCCAAACGATCCTGTGATTCTATTAATCTCATACCTCTCTTGCACTTCAGAAGAGGATTGTGGGAGGGTGACCAGAGCCATCGTCCTGGAAGGGGAAAGGATTGACAGAGGGGCAAGCAGAGATCCCTTGGCTCAGGTGGGAGTCTGTGGAGGAGATGTCAGCATGCACAGAGACACGGAAGGGACTCTGAGCATCCCAAGAGGAAAAGGAGGAGACATGAGCGATCTAGACTGGTGAAGAAAAGAGATCTGAGCATGAACAAAGGAGAAATGGAGGGTCAGAGTGGACACAGTGGGCAGAGGAAAGAGCTGTGAATAGGCACCGGGGAAAGAGGCGAGATGCAAGCTGGCTGGGGAGCCAGAGCATTGGAGGGGAAGTTGTGTGCTTTGGGTGTGCAGGGAGGGGCGATGTAGGCACATGTGGCAGGGTTGTGAGCAGTGGAACAACTTTTGGGGTGAGGTAAGGAGAGGGAGATCATTCAACAGCTAAGTCATGGGCAAAACACTTGACTCGGGAAAATTAGTTTTAATTTATTACCAATTAACAACAGAGTAGGACAACATGAAATAAGAGGATAGGTCAGGAGTGGAGCCAGGGTAGGCAGGTGCTGGGGGTTTCCAGAGACTGCTGGTGACACTTAAGATGTCCACAGTGTGCCAGCGAGTGCTGGGATGCTCAGTGATGCTATTGAACACTAGGGCACATGCAGAGACCTGTAGGTAAAAGCCAGCACCAGGACCAGTAGTGCTAATGCCAAGGAGGTGGATTGCAGGACAGGCTCATAATCCATCAAAGGGTCCCGGTGCAGGAGTTAGAGACTTACTGGTGTTACTGAGGTGAGGGGGATGTAGCCTCTGGGTCTGCATGTGAGATGGCCACAGGCTGGAGTGTTTCCCAGGGCGTTCCCAGCAGCTGCCAGTGCTGCCTCCCTGCTTTAAGTGCTTCCAGTCTCACAGTCCCACTGCTCAGGAGTGGGACTCACTGTAAGAGTGAAGCTGACAAAGGTCTAAGAATCCCCTTCGAGTGCTGGGAACCTGCAACATATTGGCCTGGGGGCATCTCGAAGGGCCACGCCTCCTGCTCCTTCCCAGCACATCCTTGGCCCTGCACCCCATCTCTTCAGTGCCGCACCTGTGGGATCAATGCTGCTCCACATGAGCAGGGCTCTGTACCCCCTTTTGCTCAGTGCTACACCCTTCCACGCTTGGCCACACCCCTGCACACTTTGTGCTGTGCCCCATGTTTGGTGCTGCATTCCACATACTCAGTGCTGCACCCCATGTACGTGTTGCTGTACTCTGTATGCCCAGACCTGCCTCTACACCTGCAGGGGTGTAGACTCATCTGGATCCCTTCTCAGCTTTGGGGGTACGGGGTTATGGGACCTGGGGGCCCAAGGCATGAATCCTCCCAGCTTCATCCAGGGACTCCTGCCTCAGTTTCCTCCCCAGTTTACACATCTAGGGCAGATGGGGACACCCAGTGGTGACAGGAATGTGGAGTGAGGACAGGGTAAGGGTGTGTGGTCATCCCCTGCTACTGCTTTGGCTGCTGAGAGCGGCAAGGGGTCCCCAGGCTCCAGGTACACGTCCCTCCTTACCCCCCAGGCCCAGCCTGGGCTGTGCTGTCGCTCTGCACACCCAGTGCTGCACGTGGCCTGGGACACAGGGCCCATGGGGACACAGGACGGACTCTGGCCGGGTGACGCAGGGGCAGCGATGCAGCAGGGCTGGGGCACCCTGGCCACTTCTCCCCCGCACCAGGTGCCATCTGCAACCCCTTGTCTCTAGTGTCCCCATGACGTGATGGCCTGTGATGGCCCAGCCGTGGCCAGCCCCCAGCCGCTGACCCGTGCGGCAGCACAATCCCTGGCCAGACACCCCAGCTTCCCGTTCTGGCTGACCCGCTGCCCTGGGGCTGCCTGTGGCCTCTGCCCACTGAGCCATGGTTCCTGCTGGGCAATGATCACCCCAAGATGGGAATGGGTACTGGCGCTCAACCTGTTCGGGGCACACGTGTGCCCCCAGCATGTGCATGTGCACGTGGGGGCTGTGTGCACACATATTCACAGAGGGCTGCACGCTAGCTGAGTGCAGGGGTTCACCCCCACCTGTGTCAGGCTGGAGGTGCTGGGGGGGGACCCAGCAGTACCTCCTGGGAACCTTCTGGGATCTTGCAGGATCCCCTAAGCTGCCACCACTCAGCTATGGATGCTGGTGCCATGGTTGGTCCTAGTGGGTACTGGTTTCAGTCCCCACGTGTGGCCTTTGCTGAGGCCAGTGCATACCCTGGGCTGGTGTTGTTGGTGAGTGCTGGTCCCAACCAGTGCCAGCTCAAGACCCATGTGTGATGTCAGTTCAGACCTGGAATGGGACTGAGCCACACTGGAGTGCTAGCCCAGTGCTCAGCAGCTCAGTGCCCGCCTGGGCTGGTGCAGCACTGTTGCTGTGTCTGGCACAGGCTGGTCATGCTGGAGCTGAGCAGAGCGGTGCCACATGTGGGCCAGACCCACACGGACCCACACCCATGCCAAACTGTGTCGGGCTGTGCTGGAGCCCAGTCTGGGCCCTCACACGTGCTGGGCTATGCCTGTGCCACACTGGAGCAGAGCCCACATAGGTGCCAAGCTGTGCCAGACGTGCCTGAGCCCAGTCAAGGCCACACCCGTACGGGGCTGAGCCAGACGATGCCAGGGCAGAGCACACATTCGTGCCACACAAGTGCTGGGCCGTGCCAGAGTCGAGTCAGCCCACTGTGGGGCTGGGCGGTGCCGGTACCGGTGCCGGTGCTAGTGCCGGGGCCGGGCCGGGCCATTCCCGTGCCGGTGCCACCCGGGGGATGCCGAGCGCGCACGTGGTTCTCAGGCGCGGTACCCGCGCAGAGGGGCGGGCGGGGCCCGGGCTCTGTGCTAACTGCTGTCCAATGGCGACGAGGCCCCGCCCCTTCCATCGGTGAGCGGGCCAATGGCCAGCGAGGGTGGGGCTGGTCCCCGGCGCGGTGGGCGGGGCCGCTGTCACGTGGGGGCGGAGGGCGGTCTTAAAGCGCGCCGGGCGCTGTAACCGCGTCAGTCCGG
>VXAC01007952.1:33561-59623 GCA_013399225.1 Rhipidura dahli | reverse complement strand
GGCGGAGCGGGGCCAGAGCGGCAGCGAAGCGGGACCGCAGCTGGGCCTTCCTGGTTAGCGCGGCTCGGCCCGGCCCAGCCGGTGAGCGGAGATGACGGGCAGGGGCGGACACACATACACATGGCGGCGGGAGGGGACGGTGGCGCGCGCGGGAGCGGCCGTTACCGGCGGCGGGAAGGGCCGGTATCCGGTGCTTACCCCGCTAAGCTCTGTCTTTCCCGCAGGATGAAGAGCGGCGTAGACCATGGCGCGGCACCCAGCCCCCAGCCCCTGCGACCGACGGGCCTGTAGGACGTCGCAGCCCCCCCGAGCTCTATAGCGATCCCTCTATTTAATTTTATACCTAATTTATTAACCCATCGCCCCGCCCCCACCATGGAACCGACCCCCGCGGTGCTCACCACCCCCATGGCTGACTTCCTCTGGATGCTGGTCCTGGGCTTCATCATTGCCTTCGTCCTGGCCTTCTCTGTTGGTGCAAATGATGTGGCTAACTCCTTCGGCACGGCTGTGGGCTCGGGGGTGGTGACCCTGCGCCAGGCCTGCATCCTAGCCAGCATCTTTGAGACGGTGGGCTCTGTCCTGCTGGGAGCCAAGGTCAGCGAGACCATCCGGAAGGGGCTGATTGATGTAGAGATGTACAACTCCACACAGGAGCTGCTGATGGCAGGTTCGATCTGCGCCATGTCTGGTAAGGAGCAGGGAGGTCACGATGTCGGGGCAGTATGTCCCACGGTGCCCTGATGATGGCTTTCTTAGTAGGCTGCTTCTTCTCCAGGATCAGCTGTGTGGCAGCTGATGGCTTCATTCTTGAAGCTCCCCATTTCTGGTACCCACTGCATCGTTGGAGCAACCATTGGCTTTTCACTGGTGGCCCAAGGGCAAGAAGGTGTCAAATGGTCTGAGTTGCTGAAAATTGGTAAGTCCAGCTGGTGGGACCACCCCAGCCATGGCCCTCATGTGTCCCTGGGCTTCCTTTTCCAGCAGCAGGATGCTGATTGTGCCTCCCACTTTCTAGTGTTGTCCTGGTTCATCTCACCCCTTCTTTCGGGCATCATGTCTGCTATCCTGTTCTTCCTCGTCCAGAGATTCATCCTCTGTAAGGTAAGGGCTATCTGCCGTGTTTTCTGTCGCTTTGGGGCTCTTGGCTGTTCTCAGTGGACTCGTTGGTTGGCTTATGGTCACCAGGGCTTCTCCTGGCACATCCTAGAATGTTTGTGTTGGCACCAGGGGAGCCCTTTGGGAGCTGAAGAGGTGAGAAAATGGGGCCTGTGGCCACTCCACAGAGTGGACCAGGAGAGTTTGGGGGCATCACCTCCCCTCTGAAACATGGGAGTTGTCTTGCCTGGCTTCAGCAGGAACAGCCCTGTTTCCCAGTAGTGAAGTAGCCCAGAATTGATAAGACCAGAGCTGTCAGCTGGGCATTTCCAAAAGCCTGATGTAAAGATTTTTTCCCTTGGGGTAGGCTGCAGGTGAAGGTGGTGATCCACAGCCATGGCTTTCCTCAGCTGGGAGGGACAGAATTGTTCTTGGGGCTGGGGAAACCACATTCTTTCCACCCGGGACCCCAGCTGTGAAGAGAAACTCCAGCAGTTTCTCCTGCATATCTGAGGTTAAATTCTTTTAGGTCTTACCTCTAACGATTCAAGAGACATTAAGATCTTATCACTGGCAGCCCTTTAAAATAGCTCAGCATCACCACTGTCACAGTAACCTTGTGTAACCAGCCTCCCAAAGTGGGGCTGGCCCTGTCACACTCCATTCTTGTGCTGAACAGTCTAGTTGCTCCGTGCTGCTTGGCATTCAGGAAGGCTTGGTGTGCTTGTCCTGATGCCAAATCCCAATTGCTGGGCAGCAGTGGGGATTAAATGCTCCTGCTGCTGGGGTGAGTGCCTTGCTGCCAGGTATGTGGTCAAATAAGCTCCTTTGTGAGTAATGGACTTTTTATTTTGTCCAAGTCAGCTGGAAAGAGGCAAAAGCTTTAAAAGTTCCTGGGGAGTTGAAAGAAAAATGTCCATGGATGTGGCAGTTTGGGGAGCCAAGGAAAGGGTTCAGAAGCTAGGTAAAGATGAGTTGTTCCAGGCTTGAGGGTGCTGGAACCCTTTGCTGGGCCTGCCTTGGCTCTCTGGGGCGCCTTGTGGAACCCAGGTATTGTGCTACCATATGCCCTCCCAGCCGGGAGGCATTTGTCTCTGGGTTGCTCCCTAAAGGCTGTTGGGAGCTGCCATCTGTAGGTGATTGAGGGCACAAACCCCTTCTGGAAAGGAGCTGCTGCTAAGCTGCTCCTTGGCTGCTGCACAGCCCCCCAGTCTACCTCTATAGCACTGATTCGTGTTTTCCAGGCAGATCCTGTTCCAAATGGCCTGCGAGCTTTGCCCGTCTTCTATGCTTGCACTGTGGGAATCAACCTCTTCTCCATCATGTACACTGGGGCACCCTGTAAGTGCACAGCAGAATGCTTGAACCTGAATTTTGAAATTCTTTCTAAAGCCTCCATTAAATGCACGATTTACCCCTTTTTTGCTTTACAGGGCTGAGATCTCCTAGAAGGCGGCTGGCCTGTGCCGGTTACGGAAGGCGGCAGGCTGGCCTGCACTGTCTGGGCTAGGTAGTTGCCCAACCAAAGAGACCTGCTCAAACTAAACTCCTCCAGACCTTTCTCCTTAGACTTGCCAGGACTGGCCAATAACATGACTTCCCCTTCCCTTCTCTTACCTGTGCTAAAACTCAGGTATATGCTGGCTGCTGAAGAGACTCTTCAGGCTGCCGATAGTGGGGCTAGGAGCAGGGTTGGGGACTGTGCCTCCTGATTCCTTTTGTCCCTAAAAATAAGCTGATTACTCCCTTTGAGAAGAGCTGGCCTGTGAGTTTCAGTTGGAAAAGCCAAACTAAGATGCTGTGTGACAGGGGACAGGTCATGAGCAGGACTAGGAGAGGGCTCAGCAGGGACAGATGGGATTTGCCCCTGGAGCCAGAGGCTCAGTCACCTCCATTGTTTGCTGGGATGACTTGGCCTGAGGTTTTTTTGGTGTGATCGTGGGTTTCCTGTTGTGGAAGAGCCTCTGGAGGTGGGATGTGGGCAGGCAGTGCTGGCTCTGGCAGGGTTTGCTCTGTAAACAGCGGCTGGAAAAATTTTTGGAGGGATGTCAGCTTCCTCTTCCCTGGGTTCTCCAACATGGGAGAGAGGAGGACAGGCCTGCAGTGGTGATACTGGGGGCACTGGGGCTGCTCCAAAATTACCTGATTACTTGGCATGCCCAAAGTGGATCTGTGTTTACTCTGAGCCCTGAATTGCTGAATGAGCTCTAGGTTGCTTGAGCACAGGGTTTGCAGGCAGACTTGTGCCTGGGTGAGGTGTCTGGTCTGCTTTAGGAGCAGTAAATGCAGCAGCTGCCTGCAGGAGCGAATGCAGGGTTTGAATAGCCACAAGCACCTGATGCCCTACCTGGGGTTGCGTGATGCCAGTCTTCTGCTCAAAGTCAGGCTGCCTGTGAGAATGCTCCTAAGTGGGTCATGTATCACCTCAGATGCCATGAAGCCTAAATTCCCATTGACTCCTGGAGCAGAAGAGCTGCCCTCCCCAGCAGCCGGAGGGGCTGGTGAGCTCCAGTGGGAGCAGCCCAAGCTTCCGTGTCCTATCCAGAGCAGGGAAGCAGCAGCAGTGCTGCAGCAACCACGCTGGGAGGTGTTTTTTCCTTTGACATTGCAGCAAATGAGGAGACAGGAGCTGTGTGGATCCCGGGGCATGCACCACTCCCGACAGGGTTTGGTTGGGGGAAGGGTCAGCTGCTGATGGGAATATGACCCATGGCACTGCTCGGAGAGTATACCTGGGGTCTCGGCATGGTCAGTGATGCCCTCCCAGCAGTGTTTCTCCCTGGCAGGTGGATTAGCTCAGGGCTGTTGCAGGTGATGGGAATCCCTATGCCTGGGAAAACCAAAGTCATATATCAAGGAGGGTTTTGCCCAGAGGTTTTCAAAGATCCATTGTTTTATTTCCTAGTGCTGGGCTTTGACAAACTTCCTCTGTGGGGTATCCTCCTAATATCGGCGGGGAGTGCTGTTGTCTGTGCTCTCGTCGTCTGGTTCTTTGTATGTCCGAGAATGAAGAAGAAAATTGACCGTAAGTACTGCGTCCCTCTGCAATCCTCGGGGAAGGGCTTGCTCTGGATAACCGACTTCTCTTCCCAGTGGAGATCCCATTAGCTCCGGAGCTGTTATTAGCAGAATCCTCATCTTCACTCTGGGATTAACCTCCTCTAAGTCACTGGGGCACTCACCACACTGGGCTCTGCCTACTCCCAGCCCAGGCACCCGAAACCCCCCAGGAGCAGCTGTTGTGCTACTAAGCAGTGTCTGGGGCTGATTGATCTGTGGGGTAATCTCTCCTGGAGCTGTGGGCAGTATCAGACAGCTTGTCCCACTCTAATAGAGGAAAGAGAAGGCAAGAGACAATGTGCCTGTTGTGACCTTTAATCTTCTCATACCTGCTGAGCAATCCTTGGCCTGGCTGGTGCAGATCACAAGTTTAAAGCTGACGAAATCCTTTCCCTGTAGAAAAAAACCCCAATACACTCTATTGAAAGGCATCCAAAGGAGCCAGCCCTGAGCTCTGCCTCCGGAGCAGTGCCTGGAACTGCATGTGGTCCTGAATATTAATGATGTGTGCAAGCTGGGGCCTCGGGAGTTGGTGATGAGGGGATGTCCTTGTTGTGCTGGTGTAATTGGGGTGTGACTAACAGCTTTATGGCTGCTCTTGACAATCCTCCAGCTGTTCAACTTAACTCCTGCCCGTGAGGTGAGATGGGCTCTTCTGCCTGCTAGACATGCTTCCTGCCTGCCCACGGCATCCCTGGGAGGAAGTGAGCATGCAGGGGGAGACAGTTCTGCTGGGACTGGATGCCAGGGTCAAGGGTTGATGCCACAACCCAGCCCTTGAGGCAAACAAAGTGACAGAGAAATGGTCATGTTTATGACAAGAAGATGGTTTTGGTTGTTGTGTGAAGGAGCTGACCTCATGTTTTCACCTGAAGAAAACATGCTTTTCCTGGTAGAGGCGGAGGAACAGCCTCAGCTTCCCGGGCTGGGTGCTGCTGGCTTGGCTCCTCAGTGTGGACAGGAAACCAGGCTGCCTTTGGGAGGTGGAGGCCAGCTCCTGTTTGGGTTTGCCATTCACCAGTGGAAGCTGGAGAGGAGCCCAGGGTGGAGCTGCTGGGCTGGTAGAGGAGCTGGGCTCTTCTGGGCACCTTTTTGTCAGCTTCAGGGGTCATAGCCACTTCAGAAGTGGGTCCAGAGCATCCCACTGCCCGCAGGGATGGGACAAACATGGCCCAAAGAGGAACCTCTGCACTAGACATAACTGACATAAAAGCCCCATAATGGTGTTCACCACACCCTGTGTGGGTGGGGGTGTCTAAAAATAGGGGATGAGCTGGTTTAGATGGTTTGGCTGTTGTGACCGGGATGAGGTGTGACTGCCCAGCAGTTTCCAAAGCTCAGGATGGGGGTGAGCTGGAAACTTTATTTGGCTGCCATAAATCTGAGTGGCGAGGGGTGTGGGCTTGTTGCTGGTATTGGGTACAGTGGTGGAAAGGGGTTTGATGGTGGCTGCCCCCCCTTCACAGGAGAGATAAAATCAAGTCCTTCTGAAAGCCCCTTGATGGAGAAGAATGTTGGCCCAAAGGAGGAGCAAGAGGAGGCCAAGATGCCCCTGGGTGATGCCAAGAGCCCTGCTGCCGATGCAGGGTCAGCCATCCCCCCCCGGGCAGCAGTGGAGGAGAGGATGGTCTCCTTCAACCTGGGGGAGCTGGAGGAGGCCCCGGAGCAGGAGAGGCTTCCCAGCCTTGACCTGAAGGAAACAAGTATTGACAGCGGTAAGTAGCAGGGGGTGATACTGCTGGTAAGACTTCCCCAGCCGCAGGCATCCCTTGGTGCTAACCCGTTCACCCACTGTCCCCACTGGCAGGAGCTGTGCAGCTGCCCAATGGCAACCTGGTCCACCTGAGCCAGGCTGTGGGCCACCAGCTGGGCTCAGGTGGGCAATACCAGTACCACACTGTGCACAAGGACTCCGGCCTCTACAAGGAGCTGTTGCACAAGCTGCACCTAGCCAAGATGGGGGACTGCATGGGGGACTCGGGGGACAAGCCCCTGCGGCGCAATAACAGCTATACCTCCTACACCATGGCCATCTGTGGCATGCCCCTGGACTCGCTGCGTGCCAGGGATAGCGAGGAGGGGGAGAAGCTGAGCTGGTCTGTGGTGGACACTAAGAAGAGGGTCCGCATGGACAGCTACACAAGCTACTGCAACGCAGTGGCAGATGCCCACCCGGCTGCAGACGTGGACCTGAACACAGCCCAGGCAGAGCTGGGTGCCAGTGACCACAAGGGCAGCAGCAGCTCCCTGGAAGAGTGGCACGAGCAGGACAAGCCTGAGGTGTCCCTACTCTTCCAGTTCCTGCAGATTCTCACTGCCTGCTTTGGCTCCTTCGCTCATGGTGGCAATGATGTCAGGTCAGTGGAGTCAGTGGGAGCCAGGGAGGCTGCTGGCTGGGGCTAGTGCTCACAGAATCATGGAATCACAAAATAGTTTGGGTTGGAAGGGACCTTAAATATTATCTTGTTCCAACCCCCTGCCATGGACATGTTCCTCTTGGCCAGGTTGCTCCATGCCCCATCCAACCTGGCCTTGAACACTTCCAGGGATATACTATCTTGCTGAGAGCCTCTGGCCCTCTAGAGCAGATCCCCTTTCTCTTCCAGCAATGCCATTGGGCCCCTGGTTGCACTCTTCCTGGTCTATCAGACGGGCGATGTGGCTACCAAGGTGGCAACTCCCATCTGGCTGCTTCTCTATGGGGGTGCAGGGATTTGCATCGGCTTGTGGGTCTGGGGAAGGAGAGTCATCCAGACGATGGGGAAGGACCTGACTCCCATCACACCATCCAGGTAAGGGCTGCCATGGAGCAGAGGGGAGGCTCCAGGCAGCCTGAGAGCTGCATTCTCCTCCAGGAGCCCCTCTCCCTTCTCTCTTGGGAGTTTCAGTGGTCGAGCTGGGGTGTGTGTAGCTCCAGCACCTCACTGCATCCTGAGGGGTTCATCTGGTGGTCTGGAGAGCCAAGCTGTGCTGCCTTGAGCTGGGCCAACAGGGTGTTCTGGGGTATCCAGAGGCCCTGTTTTGATCTGCTTTCTGTCCCTGCAGCGGCTTCAGCATTGAGTTGGCATCAGCACTGACGGTGGTCATTGCCTCCAATGTTGGTCTCCCAATCAGCACAACCCACTGCAAGGTAGGAGGGGTGGCAGGGGGATGGCTTTGGCTCAGTGTGAGCTCAGCGTTCCTGAATCTTGGTGTTCATAGGGCTGAGCTGTGTGGGAGGCCCCTCTCTGGGCTGCTGGCCACTGTCAGCTTCCAGCTCCGCTGCTTGCATCTCAGTGTGAGGTGGCAGCGGCTGCCCAGGCTCGGGGTGGGTCCCTGGGCCACTTGGGAGATGATGGGAGAACAGAACCCCTTTCATGGTCCCCTAGGCTCTGCCAAGAGGCCATGGGAACCCAAGTGCTGCAGGGTCCGGGTCCTGTCATCCCTCTGGGTGGCAGCTCCTTGCCCTGCACTCTGCCCTGCTCTGAGAGGTCCCCACAGACTGGAGCAGGACCCAGGGCTCTGGGCTGGGGGTGAAGGAGTGCATGTTTGGGGAGTGCAAATGCTGCTCTGGTGCTGAGCCGTGCCCTGACTCCTTGGGCAGGTGGGCTCAGTGGTCTCAGTGGGCTGGCTGCGCTCCAGGAAGGCAGTAGACTGGCGCCTCTTCCGAAACATCTTCATGGCGTGGTTCGTCACTGTGCCCATCTCTGGCCTCATCAGTGCTGCCATCATGGCTGTCTTCAAGTTTGCTGTCCTGAAGGTGTGAGGGCATCAGGGCTCCGACTGCTCCTGCTTCCCACTGCTGACCTCCCTTGAGGAGCCACTGGGCCTGCCTGCTGTGGGGTGGGGGCTGTGCCCATCTGCGCATAGTGCTGTCACTGAAGTATCTTTTTTTTTAATGTAAGTGTCTTGGCGCTAACTTTGTGGGGGGTGTACTGCTGTGGCTGTATCTGCCCCCAGGTGACCACCCCATACCTGCTGTAGCTGTAGATAAGCAGTTACTGGGGGCCACTTTCTCACTTCTAATGATCCCCTGGCAGTGATTTCTTGGGGGAAGGACAGAGGTTGGTCCTTGCCTGTCCTAGAACAAAGGGCTGGGGGGTTGTAGGGTACCCCTCTTGCAGGCTGTACAGTGTTCAGCTTTGCCTCCATTGCCACAGTGCTGTGGACACCATCCTGCTCGGGGGCCCTGGGGCCTGCCCTCTGGCCCCCTGTCACTGCTGCTACCTCGGACTCAATAAAGATTTCCTTCGTATGCCAGTGCTGCCTGTGGTTCTGGGGATTTGGGATACGGTGGGGGGCCCCAGGTGCTGCTGCCTAGCCCTTCCTACCTTGGCCCTGTACCCCAGGAGGGAGCTGGGGACAAAGATAAGAGCCCCACGTGCCCACTGTGGTATGGGAGAGGCTGTAAACAGCCCTGCGCAGGGGTTATCGGGCCCCCACACCTGGGGGTGGCTCCTGCTCTCACCAGCCCCATCCCCCGTGTTGGGGAGTGTGTGTGTGCCCGGCCGTGTGTCCGTCAGTCCCCAGCCCTGGGACTACAGCTGCTCCGCTGCCTCCTCCACGTGCCATGGGATGCTCCTTCCTGCCTGGGTCAAGGCCGGTCCCGGGGCCCCGTGTCAACAGCCCCAGGGTGTCGCAAGAACCACGGGTCGGGGCAGCCGGGAGTGCTGGGGGCGGGGAACACGCGTAGCGTTCGAGAGGTGCTTTATGTGCTGCGTGGGGACGCAAACTACGCACCCCATGGGGCAGGGGTCGCTGTGTCCAACGGGACGGGGGTGCTCCATCCTGTCCCGATCTCCCCGCGGTGTGAGGCCGGGGCATGTCCGCCCCGGCCCTGCTCCTGGCCTCCGCCGCGGCAGTGGCGCCCGTCGGGGCGGCTTTGGGGCGGTGGCGAGGCCGGTCCCTGACCCCGGTTAATGATTCGCCGCCGGGCGCTTCCCGCTGCCAGCGGCGCCGCTGGGCAAACAGCGGCCCGGGGCTCCGGGCCCGGGGGAGGGGGACGGGGGCAGCGCGGTGGCACGGGCGGGGAGCCCCGTTCAGGGGGGGCACGGGAACCGCTCCCCGTGTGCGGGGGCCACGCTTGGGGAGGTGTCAGAACCCCATGGGCGGAGCACGGGGGGATGACTGCCCCATTTGGGGGTCACCGCCTCGGGGTGCCCCGGATCCGTCCCGAGGGGGGCCGGGCCCGGCCGGTGGCCGGGGCGGGGCGGTNGGGGATCCGGGGCGAGGGCTTGGGGAAGGGACACGTGGGGAGGGGAGCAAAACCCGAAGGAAGGGCCCGGGGGTTGAGGTACGGGAGAGGACCCTTGGCGTACCGGGAGGGGGCAGAGGCCCTGGGCGTCATGTAGACATGCTGGGGTGGGGGCAGGTCCAAACAGGGGCTCACTGTCCCCCCTCCCTGCACTGCACACCCTGTCTCCCCCCCTGCCCCCCGCTCCCTCCGCCGGCTCAATTTCCAGCTCTACAGCCCATTTTTCTGCTCCAGTAACTTGCTGTGGGGGCCCTGGGCTGGGGTGAGCACACGACCCTCCCAGAGCACGGACCAGGGACTAGGATAGGGAAACACGACCCCGTCTCTTCCTCTGTACCACCCCCAGCCCTAAACCTCTCCTCACCCCATAACTTCCACTGTGGTCACCCCCAGGATCTTCGTCAACCGGAGCCTGGCGCTGGAGAAGATCAAGTGCTTTGGTTTTGACATGGACTACACCTTGGCCAGTGCGTTTTGGAGGGGCTGTGGTGTGGGAGGGTGTGGGAGGCAGGGTGGTGGTGTGGGAGCCCCTGCCCACATCCCCCCTTCCCCCCCCTACAGTGTACAAGTCCCCTGACTACGAGGAGTTGGCCTTCAACCTGTTGCTGGAGCACCTCGTCGCCATTGGGTACCCTCCTGAGATCCTTGCCTACAAATATGACCCCACCTTCCCCACCCGGTGAGTTTGTGGAAGGGGTCCCAGAGATGGGAGGGGAAGGGAAGTGAGCCCCCCCATGCACTGACAGGTGTGTGGTGCAGGGGGCTGGTGTTTGATGCCCTGTACGGGAACCTGCTGAAGGTAGATTCCCACGGGAACCTGCTGGTCTGTGCCCATGGCTTCCGCTTCCTCAAAGGGTGAGTCTGGGAATCCCCCACCCCTGGGGCAGGGGGGACTGGGGGTCCCTCAGGGTGGAGTGCAGCTCCATGCTCCTTCCCTAGAGCCGAAATCCTCCGCTATTACCCCAACAAGTTCATCCAGCGGGATGACATGAAGCGCTTCCACATCCTCAACACCCTCTTCAACCTCACAGGTGAGTGAGAACCTCTATCGCCCTGGCCCTCCTACCACCTTGGGGTGCTATCTTGCCCCGCACCCCCTCTCATAGCCCCCTTCCCCACAGAGGCCCACCTCTATGCCTGTCTCGTGGACTTCTTCACTAACTGCTCCAGATATGTCAAGTAAGAGGGGGGGGCTTGGTATTGGATCGGACAGGGGGTAAATCCTGGAGGGAGCTTCCGTTGGCAGGGCAGCCCCTTCAAGCCTTCCATTCCTGACTGTTGCAGCTGTGACACTGGCTACAAGCATGGGAACCTCTTCATGTCCTTCCGCAGCATGTTCCAGGATGTGCGCGAGGCCATGGACCATGTCCACCTCTCTGTGGGTGCAATGGGCAGGGGGCTGAGAGGTGGTGGGGGGGTGCTGAGAGCGCTGGGGTTTTCCCACATGCACACCCTGGGAGATTCTGGTCAGCCCCACCCTGTTCCTTCTGCAGGGCTGCCTCAAGGAGAAGACACTAGAGAACCTGGAGAAATACGTGGTGAAGGATGTGAGTTGTGCAGACCCCCACAGACCCCTCCCTTCTCTGCTCCCCTCAGTCAATTCCTCGTGGCCCTCCCGGGCTCACTCCCACTGATTGCCCCTCACCAGCCCCGTGTGCCACTGCTGTTGAGCCGCATGAAGGAGGTGGGGAAGGTCTTCCTGGCCACCAACAGTGACTACACCTACACTGACGTGAGTAGGGGGTGTCCATGTCCCCCACCACCTGGTCCAGCTTGCCCTGGATGGGGGAGGCAGAGGGGATGTGTTGAAGCACAGGCAGGGTCTGCCTGCGCTGGGGGCAGCAGTGATGATGCCAGATGTCCTTGCAGGCCATCATGTCCTACCTGTTTGACTTCAGCAATGGGGACAAGGTGAGTCTGTCCCCAGTGTGGGCTGGGTGGGGGGTGCAGGGTGCCATCAGCATTCTCTTGCTGACACCCTCCCCGGCATCCACAGGATGATGTCCCACAGCGCCCCTGGAGGTCCTATTTCGACCTGATTGTGGTGGACACGCGCAAGCCCCTCTTCTTTGCTGAGGGCACCGTCCTGCGCCAAGTCGACACGGTGGACACCTCTCCCCTGCTGCGGGGCTAGTTGGGGTGGTGGGCACTCTTTAGGCACTGAGGGGGCTCCTGTGAGCACAGCAGGGTAGGTACCTGCACCAAGCAGGTACAGGTAACAGTGCGGGGATGCCAGGTAACCATCCTGGGGTCGTCTTGTCCTGCAGGACACGGGGAAACTGCGCATTGGGACATACACCGGCCCCCTCCAGCACTGCGCTGTCTACTCCGGTGGTAAGCACCCAGCTGGGCTCTGTCTGGGCTCTGTGGGTGGCATAGCGGGGGACATGCCCACCGCCCCACCTTGACCCCCTGGCTGTCACAGGCTCCTCAGATGTGGTGTGTGACCTCCTGGGTGTGAAGGGCAAAGACATCCTCTACATGGGGGACCACATCTTTGGGGACATCCTCAAATCCAAGAAGCGGCAGGGCTGGCGCACCTTTCTGGTGGTTCCTGAGCTGGCCCGTGAGCTGCAGGTCTGGACGGAGAAGAGCGGTGAGCAGTGCCAGGGTGGGGACACCGACTTTGCTATGCAAGGGGAGATGGCCTGGAGCCTCCTACACCACTCGATGGCAAAACTGCCTCAGTAGGCCATGCCCTGACCCTCTTTGTCAGTCGTGCTGGGTAGTGAGTGATGCTCCTACACTGAGCTGGCCCCATTGCACTTGCAGAGCTGTTTGAGGAGCTGCGGAGCCTGGATCTCTTCCTGGCCGAGCTGTACCAGTGAGTTGGTTGGGGTGGGAGAGAGGCAGGGCTGGGAACATCTGTGGGAAACCCTCCAGGTGAGCCCTCAGCGGGGTCTGTTCCATTCCAGACACTTGGACAGTGGCAGCAGCGAGCGCCCAGACATCAGCTCCATCAAGCGTCGAATCCAGGTGACACCCAGGGCACTGTCCCAGCTGACACACAGCTCAGCTCACCACCTTGCCACAACTTCCTCCATGGGGGTCCCCCCAGGGGGCGTTGGGTACCCTGACTATCCTGCTGTGCCCACAGAAAGTCACACATGAGATGGACATGTGCTACGGGAAGATGGGCAGCCTCTTCCGCTGTGGCTCACGTCAGACGCTCTTTGCCAACCAGCTGATGCGCTATGCAGACCTCTATGCTGCCTCCTTTATCAACTTCCTCTATTACCCCTTCAGTTACCTCTTCCGGGCACCCCCTGTCCTGGTAAGCAGCCCCCAGCCCCTGCTGCTCACCCTCAGTTTCCCTCCCTGCCTGAGGGGGACATGGGGCTGACAGAGGTGTTGGGTGGACACCCAACCCCTTGGCTGGCTGGTGCTAGCCTCTCTCTGGGAGCCTTGTCCACCCCCCCGCAGATGGCCCATGAGTCAACAGTGGAGCACTCTCGCCCGGACTCAGGGGACACAGTCACTGCCCTTCCTCCCTGGCTGGCCCAGCACAGTGACCCTGGCCAGCAGGTGGGTGGCACGGAACAGAGGGGCAGAAGGACACGGGCATCCTGCCACCCTGATCCACCCTCAGGGTCCTGTGCCCACTGAGCCCCTCCTGCACTGTCTCAGGTCCTCCAGGATTCGAGTGGGGAGGAGGAAGATGATGGAGAAGCCTGAGCACACCCCAGCTGCTGCTGTGGCAGGTGCCAGCCCCACGGGAGGGCATTCGGTGGCCCTGGACTACTTGTGCTGCCGGATGGAAGCTACTCACAGTCAGCTACCACCTCCGGTGGCCACAGGATGGCTGGTGGCCCTGACCCATAGCCCCTGTCACACCTTTCCCTGGGCAGTTGGGACCTTCTCCTGACTGTGCCCAGAGCCAGGAGAGGCCCCCCCCAAGCCTGCCAGCTCCTGCCCCTTTAACTCATTATCTGCCTGGTGCCCCTTTAACTCTTATCTCTTCCACCAGCTCAATACCAGCCTGGGGCCACCCAACACCAGGGTGAATGGGCAGTGCCACTGCTCCAGTATCACTGGAAGCCCCACTGCAGCAGTTGGGGTCCCAGCAGCTCCTGCCCCTTTAGCCTCTGGGCCTGGCCACGAGCACTACAGTGCTGGGTGGAGGGTGTGGGGCTCTGGAGATGACAGCTGCTCCAGGGGACTCCCCTTCACCTGCTGTTCACCTCTTCTTTTTTCCACCCTTTTCTATTTATAAAAGATACTCAAATCTCCTGGCACCACAGAAACATAAAATTGGCTGTTTTAAAGGAAAACTGCTTTGTCCCTGCACCTGAGAGGTGGGGGCAAAGGGCAGTCCCCAAATCCTTGTCCAGCAGCTGGGACAAGCAGAAGCCCCTGGGCAGAAGGTGGCAGTCCCGACCTATCCCCACATCTGCAGAAGGGGGGGCAGCCCCATGCCCGAACTCCAGCACACTGCTCTGAGACTTCTTCCAGCATCACGACTCAACAGAGATGCTGCACCAAGGCTGGGGTTGGGTGCATTGTGAGGGAGAGAGGAGACAAAAAAGCATGATGGAGCCAGGACCACTGCTTGCTGGGGCTGGGTGGATAAGAGTAGGGCTCCCCCACCTTCCACAGCTGCCATATGATCACGGTTCACAGCAGAGAGCACCTGCCGATCCCCTCACCAGCCTCTTGCCTGGTATCTTGTGCTGCTGCTGTTCCAAGTGCAGGGACAGCAGCAGAGGGGGCCCGAGTGCACTTCCAGGGCTCATCTGTCCCCAGACCCCCACCATGTCCAGGAGTTGGGGGCCTGGCCTGCTGCACCCCAAGGACCTTGGTACTGCTGTCAGTCTTGGGACTTGCACAGAAGCTGCTGGGGCACTGCAGGTCCCCCAGCCCCTCCGGTAGAGCCAGTGCTACCCCATAGAGAAAATCCCTCTGGACATTGCTTTCAAACACTGGGAGGTACCTGGAACATTGCCGCAAACTGACACCATTCTACAGCAGGAAAACTGGAGCATGTGTCATGACAGAGGAGCTGATGGGAGTCCTGGGGAGACGATCCCAGGAGACACAGCTGGTGTCTCCACACCACTCAGTAGCTGACACACATCTCTATTGCAAGTTTTAATATATTTAAACCAGCATTTAGATATTTGATAGAGTGCCATCCCCTCGCCTCTACATCTGAGGGGCAGCAAGAGCAGTCAGTGGATTATATGAGGCAGCACAGTGGGCAGGCAGCCTGCCCCTGCTGGGAACCCCTCAGGAGCTCTTGAGGGGATACGAACTCAAACCCTCCAGCTCTGTCACTTCTGGCAAAGCCAAGTTTTTCCGGAAGAAGAAGTAAGCCTCCTCCTCAGTATCCAGGATTTCCCTGAGGGATGATACCACAGGGTCATGGTCCTTCAGCATCTCTGGGTAGAGACTCCCAGCCCGCTCAATCCGTAGGGAGCGCCGCACGGGCGTCAAAAATTTCAATTCTGGGCCTTCTGGGAACTCCCTTCCTCTGTGGAGAGGACAAGAGCCTTGGGTAAACCCTGTGGAAGAGCACTGGCATGGAGGGTGTGTGCTACCAGGAGCAGGAGGTTCAGCCTTACCTGGATGCAGATGTAACCTGTAACTTGACTGAAGGGGGAAGGGAGGTCAGGGGCCTCCCCACCAGGCCTGGAGTCGATGCTATGGGCTGCCTCTCACCTGGACAAGGTGTCGTAGGCCCCCAAGAAATGGGCTCCTCAGCCTTTTCTCCTGGCAGGAGAGGAAAAGGGCAATGCAGTTGCAGAGAGCAGCAGCTGGCACTCTGGACAGGAGCCAGGGCGCCTGGCTGCAGAGGCTTGCCAGGCCAGGACCCTCCCTAGCCCAGGCAGAGTACCATTGTCCCATTTTTGAGATCAGGATTCCAGACTTTCATAACACTCATCAAGAGGGACACGAGGTGCTGGAACAGACTGTAAACCATGTTGCTTCCTGGCTGGGAACGCCAAGGAGCCCCCGCCTGCCCATACTCCAGCCGGCCCCACAATGTTCAGGTTTACCTTCCAATTTTTGGCCTGCATCCTTCAAAATATTGAGAGCAGTTTCCCTGAGCTCCTCAACTGGCTGCAGGAAAAGCAAAACATGGGTCAGGACAGGTCTAGCATGGGATTGGAGACCAGAGTTACAGCTGAATAAGAGGAATGGTTTTTGCTGCATCGCAACACCCTGTACTAAGGACAGCAGGAAGAGGCTGTAGGATTCCCCTTTGCCCAGTGGGATCCATCAGCACCCAGCACAGCTGGCCAGGTGCCCACCCTGCATGGCCATATCCTGCAGCATGGAATGGGACTGGTGGCTCTAAATGACATTTTCACCAGTGACTCATGCTGCTAAACTCATTGCAAAACCTGGCCCCTGGATCTCAAGGAAGCCCTCCAGTGCAGAGGCAGGGAACACAGGGAGCTGTCATGCCTCACTCACCTCAGCCCCAGCGCTGACTGCCTCTCTGTACAGCTGCAACACGTCAAAGGGGCCACTCCGGGCCAGCAGCTTTGCTTGGCAGATCCAGAATTTGGCAAATTTCTCTGCCTGGGGCACATGGGACAGCACTGCCGAGAGCTCTTCTGCAGGGACACCCTGCAAGGAGAAGGGAAAAGCGTCCATGGCATGGACAAGTGTGCACCAGGAAGTAGTCTGTGCCTAACCACAGCTCCCAACACTCTCCAGGAGGAGGCCCTCAAAAGTCTGGGTTGCAAGTCTCCTACATAACCATGGCAGATGAAAGCTGTCCTGCCTCTATATTCTCCTTGGGTAATTTGAGTCTAGTATTCCAGACTGGGTGTCAAGGGATAGACTCCAGTGCTGGCATTAATTGGGGCCAGTAAATCCTAGAGCAGGACTAGCAGTCAGTGGTCCCAGCACACCATCAGTGCCATGCAGAAGGCCCATGCTGGCTTTGGCTGGAGTAGAATTAATTTCCTTCCCAGTGGTTGGTATGGGGCTGTGTGCTTGGGATTTGTGCTAAACACAGTGATGATAAGAGAGTATTTTCATAATTCCTGAGCAGGATTTACACAGGACCAAGGCCTTTTATACTTTTTGTACTGCCACACTGTCAAGGACGCTGGGGATCTGTGGGAAGTTGAGACACAGCCAGGAGAGGTGACTCCAACAGACCAGAGATATATTCTGGACCCTATGCTCAGTGTATAAAGTGTGGGGGCATTTGGACTGATGCTCTTTGTCTTCCCAAGTCACCACTGTGTGTGATGGGGCCCTGCTCTCCTAGAGGTGGCAGAACACCTACCTGGCCAATGGGAAGCAGGGAGTCGATGTTTTGCTTTGCTTGTGTGCATAGCTTTTACTTTCCCAATTAAACTGTCTTTATCTCAACCCATTAATTCTTTGGCTTTTACCCTTATGATTCTCTCCCCAGTCCTGCTGGTGGAGGACTGCATGAGCAGCTGCATGGGGATTGGCTGCTGGCTTCGGTTAAACCACAACAGTTTGTTTTGACAGGGTACCTCTCCTTTCTCCCAGTCAGCACAGCTCACTGCATGCCTTTGGCCTACCCATAACTTCATGAGGACTTTCATTTTCCTATGTTTCCCCTCTGGCAACTGAACACTTGCTCCCAACCCCTCTGAGCTAGTGGAGGGACATGGCCCTCATCCCCTGGCATGCACCAGGAGAGGAGAAGCTCGTTCAAGCAGCTCCTTTCCCATTCCCACCTCCTCAACAAACTTCAGGCACTGAGTTAATATATTGTTGATCTCTGCTTGGCAGCGCTGCTCTAGATTCTCTTGCTTCTCTTTTGCTTTGACCGTTCTGCAGGATGGCTTCACTGCCTGCTTCTGAAGCAGTGTCATTGGTGGCCGCTTGTACTTCTTGCCTTTGGATGCCAACCACTCCTCCAGCTCTTTCCTGTTCAGGGACCCAGAGATCACAGTTACCACCCCAGCAGATAGTAGCTTGGCAAAAGCTGGCTGTTTTTCTTTGGAATCTCCCTTTGGCCAACTTCAGCTGCTCAAGAAGAATCAGTATATCTATGTCAGAAACACATCTGAGCTCTAGACTGGGACAGGACAACACTCGCAAGCATAAGCCTTGAGGCTAAAATAGGAGAGTGTCCACACACTCTCCTTCCACTTACTGAATCGGTGGGAGAGGAACCCAGGGTGCCACCCAACATCATCCCCAACCCCTTCTTTTTCAGGGCATCAACCTCCCAACAAGCTTTTGCTGATAAAAGACTTTGGACTCCATTTTCAGCAGGATGGTACTGGCTCACCCAGCCAAACCTGGAGGCAGGACACAGGCGGCCAGAGCTGCCACTTACTTACGATCCGCAGCTGATGGGATCCTTGGAATGCGCCTAGCCTGCATGCCACTTGCCTTCGGTAGCTCTGGTTTAAGGTCATCTCTCCTACTTCTCAAATGATCCTCAAGTACATGAGTTTTGGAGTTGTGTATGCTGAGAGACTGGTTTGGGTGGCCTGTCCCTTGGGATGCTGCTGTATGTCCAGGAGGCACCACCTTCATATCCTTCCTGTCCATCCCCTCCTTAACCACGGGCCTTGGCAAAGTGACACCAGGGTTCAGGCTGGATTTCAGGTGTGTAGTTCCCTGGGGCTTGCCCAAGGTGGGAGGCTTGGTGGGAAATCTTCTCACTGGGGGCGGTTGGCTGTGGTGCTTAAGACTTCCCCCTGGAGCTGTGGCAGATGGCTTTCCTACAGGTTGCTTCACTGTAGTAGTTTTTCCCTGATTTTTCCCTGAGTTTTTATCTATCAAATTATCAGAAGCAGGAAGGAACCAAGAGGGCTGCAATGGCTGAGTTCTCATACTTGTATTTTGAGATACACTCTTTGACTCTGGCAGGGCTTTCCTGAATTTATCCAGAACTGGCTCTTCCTTAGCCTGGTGATTACTAATTCTGTCTTTTGGACCCAGAACAGGCCTTGACGTTACAGCTGAGCTTTGCCTGTGGGCCAAGACTCTCTTCTTCCCAAGACTGTTTCCATCAGATCGGAAAGTTCTGATCAGCTCCGGGGCTCGTGGGCCAAGGTTTTCCTTGTGGCAGACCAGCCTGTCCTGCAGCCCCTCATTCAGGGAGTGAGGTGCTCCAGGAAGGGGGTGGTCACTTCCCACCTGAGGTGCTGCTGCAGTCAGAGTCTCCTGTGCAGACTTCTGGTTCCTTTCTAGATTTAGGTGGCCTGAGCTTGAAGGTGGGAGCCTGCCTCTGGTCTGTGCAGAAGCAGGAAGCTTCACATTGTTCCCTGGACACACCCCTGCTGCTCTATAGGATGAATTTGAAGGCTTCTGCTGAGCAGTGTGGCATATGTGCTGTATGGATTTGGCTCCAAGCTTGCCATCCTCTTGAGCACCCTCCATCACGTTCCCAAGAACATCCTTCTGGTTCCTGTCAATCTGGAAAGAAAAAGCAGCCCTCAGCTCCAAGGAGAGCGCAGCTCGGTCAGACCCTGACAGGGCCCAGGGGACAGTCATGTGACAAAGCAGCTGTCAACAGAACAATAACACAACACCCACCAGGACACAGGCAAAGGATCAGTCTCCCAAACTGAAACTCCTAGCTAAGCTAAACTCCTTTGAAAAATAATTAGTTGACTCACTGCCAGCTATGTAGCCATCTGTTGTATGCTCCCATTTGGAGTCAGGAACTCACAACCCTGACTTGGGGATGTGATTTTCAAAGCAAGTTACAGATCTGAATTGCAGCAGGATGAAAAATTATTATGACTAAAGTACTTTCTCTTGTGACCCTATAAACAGCGATACTGAGTGAGGCCCTTTGAATTCTCTTGGACTGCTGTGGGCAGTGACCAGCATCTCCCTCTGAGTGGGGCATCTCAGAGCCAGCAAACTCTCATGTTTGCTGTACTTGGAGGAACAGCAAATGATATCAACAGAGCCTGGGCTGATGCCCCCTCTTCCCAAGGCTCAACTCTGTGCCTGTTGAAAAGATACAAAGGCATCAACATGAGTCCTTTGTTGAATTTGAGGGGAATTTTTCACAGGTATATACCTTGTACAAACTCTTTAGGTCTATATGTGTGTACATATGCTACAGCAAATGTTCCATGAATGTGGCTTTCCTTGGTTCTTAAGTACTTTAGATTTTTAAGTCATACCTGTAAGCAAATTACAGTTGTGCTACAGTAAATTCTATATTAATCCTTTGTTAAATTGTTTAACTTAACCTATTAATTAAGTACTGTTAAGTGCTGTTAAAACCTTCAGGCCTAAACTGTTGGTCAAGTCCAGTGCCCAGATTAGCAAGATGGTCTGCTCTGAATCTTGTGACTTAATGGACCTTCCTTATTCCTTTTTATCCCTACCCTTCCCTTCCCCTGCCCCACTCCCCCAACCTCCCCATAGGTAATTTTTGAGTTGGCTTTGGTTTTAGATTGATCGATTTTACATTTTAGCTTGCTTTTTCTCGATGTGCTTTAACCATCCAGTAAGTAGTAGAGTGAACCTTGACAATGAACTTTGTTGTGCTTTCACTTTTATATTAAACCTGCTTTTGCTGATACCTTTGTCAGTGATTCTTTAAGCAACCATAAAACACTCATTCATGACAGGGGACTCTGTTCTGCCCACACTCAAAGTATAAAGGACTCAAAAGCTTCCTACTTACATGCTTGAGTTTAGAAACTGGTTCTAAGGATGGATTCAGGTGATTAGGCCAGTCCTTTAAAAAGTATCTGTAAAAGTCAAACAAGTTATCAGGTTATTTAACAATATAAATTGTTAAATATTTAACAAATTATCAGGTTATTTATCAGCCATAAGAAAAGCAGAAAGTTAAATATCTAACCCACTGCTGGTTTTCTCAGACACAGGAGCTTAGGAGTAGCTTTCAGAAATCAAAAACCTGTCAAGGAATACTACCCCATACTATTAATTCTTTTTCTTTTGTGTGGGAACAGAAAAACAACACAAACCATTAACATCCAAGGTTGTCACAAAACTTCCATGGACAACAAAGCTAACCAAAATGATTTGTGCAGCCAATGGTGGAGTAGAGCCAGTGTATGGGGTTTGGAGGCTCCCAAATTGCCCTGTGTGTCACAGACATAGCTGAGGTCATGCTGCTGCCATGCTGCAGGTCACAGTGGTGCCTCAGAGAGTCCTGACCAGGGTTCACTGCAGCGTAGCTGATCCACAAGCCCTGCAGCTGTCCAGGCACTGGCAGCTAAGCAGGAAGGTGGGACAGCAGGCCACTGTCAGATCCCACAATCCTGTCCTCTCCTCCTCCTCCTCACAGAACTGGAGCCCTCTGACAGCAGCCAGCTGGGGAGTTCTCCCATCCCTCTGCTCCAGAGTAGCAGCTCAGCCCTCTGAGAAGATAAATGCCTGTGCATGTATTTTTCTGTAAGAAAGAGCCTAGAGAGTGAGGGGATCATTCTCTTCTGCCCAAGTGCTGCACTATGCCAAAAAGAAAGGTCATGAATCTTCTCTCTTTTCTGTTACATTAGTGGCGTTTCCCAGAGCCTGGTGACAGGGACTGGCTTGCTCTTTGATTCTGCTTCTTCTCTTCATATTTTCCTGCCAGATGCACTGAAAATGCCCCTTCCTGATATTAAGATATTCCGAAGGCCACTGGAAACTGCCATTAAAAACCAGTGGTGAGACTCAAATCACCCTTTCCTTGAGATCTGGTTCCGAATCTGAGTTTTTAGCAGCAAGGCTTGTTCTGCCAGAGCCAGGAGCTGAGATGAGAAAGTTTCACAGAGACTCATAAAATATGGAGAAGAGACACCATCAGCCATTGGGAAATGCCATCACTCAAACCATCCCTTTGCTCCTGCTGCCAGTAACTGCAGACCAGTGCCAGGGTGCTGTGGGGGCAGAGCCCAGACAGCAGGAGCTGGTTCTTTTTACACAGGCCAGAGAAGGTAGACACTGGCCAGTGGGGAGAGTCAGCTATATGTCAGACCTTTACATATCATCTCATCCAAGCCCAACATCCTCCTAACTTACTTTGCACTTGGGCATTTCAGCCTTTCCTTGGCTGCTTGGCCGTTCTGCGGCCGGCTCCTCCGCTGCTCTGCAGAGAAATGACAGGAAATGCAGTGCACACAGCACGGTCACAGTACTCAAAGAACAAGTATCCATGACAATGGATTTCTGTTAGTCTCAAACACTACATTGCACACCTCTTGACCTCCCTCTCTGTAGAGTCTGGCAATGCTGTTCCCAGAAATTCCCATGCACATGACATTGCCCAGAGGCCACTGGCACTTAAGCTTTCAAACCCTCACAGAGTGATGCCACTCAGCACCCCAGCTGTGCAGCGCTCAGTTTGCAGAAGGAAAGGGGAGATGCTGCCCATGATTCTGTTTCAGCTGTGTATCCCGCAGGCCTGCACCCACTAGCAGCCAAGCCCTCTTCTAACACAAGTAAGAGGGAAAAGCAAGAAGCGTCTCAACAGGAGGACACAGGATACTTCTGACACCCCCAGTTTGGCTGCGGCACCAGGGCACCTCACAGCCAGAGTCCAGCATCACCCCATCCCCAGGGACCCCATCCCTAACCCTCTCCCAGTCTCACCCAATCACCCACTTCTCGCCCTGGGCTTTAGGGACATGTCAAGNCACCCCTGACACCCTTCCCCATAGGCCTGTCTTTGCCCGCCTCCAGTCCAGCAACCCCACAGAACTCGCGGCCTGCCCGCAGGGTACCCGCCCCAGACGGTCCGCAGGTCCCAACATCCCCGCATCGCAGCGTCTCATAGTTCCGTTCTCCCCCGCTCCCACAGGGGCCCCGGATCGCCCGCATCCCCCAGTACCGGCACCCCTCAGACCCAGCTCCGGAGCTCCCGGCCCCTCACCGGCTCCCGCCCGCTCCATGACAGGCGCTGCCTCGGAACAACCACCAGCACATCCAACAACCGCCGGGCCGCGTTTATTGGCCATCGCCTTCTTCAAACTGACCAATGGACAGAGCCAAACGCCAGCTTTGGCTCCGTTATTGGCCGGAAGGGGTAGGGGGCGGTGACAACTCGTCCCTTCCGGCGGCCTCAGCCACGGGAGCGGGGCGAGGAGGCGGGGCGGGGCGGGGTCACTGCAATGACAGGCCTTGCCACGCCGTGCCGAGACACGTCGTGACAAACTGTGACACAGCGTTCCATGGCACGGTATGCGATGCCGTGCCACATCTGGCCGCGCAATGCCATGCCATGCCATGCCATGCCATGCCATGCCATGCCACATAATGCCATACCATATAATGCCATACCATGCCATGCAATGCTGTGCAATGCCACACCACACCATGCTATGCTGCAACCATGCTGTGCCACATAAGGCATGGCGTGGAGTGAAATTGCATGGCATGGTACACCACATCATACTATGTGATATCATACCACACACAGCCTGTAATGCCATGCCATGCCACGCCACTCATTGTCCTGCTGTGCTGTGGCCCACCATGCCATGTGCTGGCAGCAGCTGGGGCAGAGGTGACAGCTCCAGGTGGCTGCCTGGACTGCTGGGGACCCACCATGTGATGCCCACCCCAGTAACCTCCCAGCTGTGGTGTGGGCATGGAGACAGGATGGTGGAGGGTCCTGCAGGGGTTTGACCAAGTCAGGGTGGTTCCTGGGCTGTGGGGTGGCCCCCCCACTCCCTGGGTTTTCACTCAAAAAGCAGCCAAAACAGAAGAATTTTCCCATCCATAACCCCATCCCCCATGAGCAATGAACTGAGCAATGTTGTCCTAGAAAACCTTTTATTTCCACCTCCATCCACATACAAGTTAAAAGCAATCATAAATAAGGGGGCACAATAAATAAGTATAAAAGCAATGGGCAGATACAATAAATAAATAAATAAATAAATACATACATACATACATACACATTGGGGTGGCTCAAGCCCATGGGGCCCAGAGCTGCTATTTCACATGAAATAGATGGGGATGGGGGTTGTTTCCCAGGGGGTTGTACTTAGTACATACAGCCTGAATAACCGGTGACTGCCGGTTGGGTTGATGCAGGATCCTCAGCGCCCACTCAGCTCATAGGTAGCAATGTTCACCTGGTCTGGGGTGTTCGTGATGCCGACAGGCTGGCGGGGCTGCAGGGATGTGCAAATGAACCAGCCTGGGAAGGCGGCCGACTCAAAGCGGGTGGTCCCCTCAGCTGGGCTGTCCAGGCGATAGAAGATGAAGCGGGTCAGCTCCACACTCTCGATATCTCTCCTGACATCCGCTTCCTATAACCAGGGAGGTGAAACAGGAGTCAAAGTGGAATGGAGCCCCCGGGCCCACAGAGGACACACTGGTGGGACCCCCTGCTCACCTCCAGCTGCAGCACGGGCTTGGTGCCACTCATCACACATGACATGTAGAGCTGGTAGCCCTTGATACCCAACGCCACCGGCACCCTTCCAGACCCTGGGCTGCCCTGTGATGACCGGGGACGGTACAGAGCAATGTTGAGCTTCACTGCAGAGACAAGGGACAGGTAAATAGGTGGTCCTGAGGTTGTGGGGTGGTTCCTGGGTGGTCCTGGGTTTGGGGAGAAGGACAGTGGGATGGGACTGTATGCTCTCACCTTTCCGTCCAGCAGAAGGTCCCTGCAGGTGCAGTGCCACCAGCTGGGTGGGTGACTCCAGTACAAAGCATTTATGGTCAATGTCCAGGATATCAAAGGACTGGGAGCGAGTGTAGCGGAAAACAGGTGCCCCAGTATAAGTGCCCTTGATGCACTGGAAGGAGACGGGCTCTGTGGAGAGTGAGATAGTCAGGGGGATGCTGATGCTCCCAGGTCCAGGAGTATCCCCCAAGAGATCACCTCTGGCTGGGGTGACACCCCTGACATCATCCTCATACCGAAAATATCATCCAAGAAGCTGCCAAGGTCACTATCGGCAAAGTCCTTGTGCGATGGCTGCTTTAGGAGCTTGGTCACAGCAACCACCAGGATGGCAGCTTGGCGAAAGGTCCTGGAAAGGTGTCCTTTGGTCACTGTCACCTGGATGCCCACCCCAGGCGATGTCACCTCCAAGTCCAGTTGGGGCTTTTGGGGAGGAAAGGGGATGCAGGGTGAGAGCCTGGCTTCCATACCACACGGACCCCACTGCTCCCACCACCCCAGTGTTACCTTCTGTGGGCAGAGGCAGTTGGGGCCATACAACGTCTCCTCATTCAGGCTGAAAGGCAAAGGGAGATGGTGAAATCAGGGTCAGGAATGCAGCATCACATCCCCAAAGTCCTCTCTGGCATGTCTCTTCTTACCTGCTGCTCTCCAGTGTGTCCAAATCAGGGACGAATGCCATTGCCGCCACTGACTGCAGAGTCCTGGGCAGAGTACCTGCAAACTGTTAAGGTACTTGGCTGCCTGCTCCTGCCTGTCCTGCCTGCAGGGCTCCTTGGCTGCTCTCTGAGCCTGGAGTCAGTGTGGCTGTTTTTCAAGAGTCTCTAGAAGGAAGCGCTGTCAGAGTGGGATTTCCAGGTTTCGCAATGCCCGGTTTTGCCCAATTATTCTGTTGAGACTGGAGGGCTGGGGGGGTTGGTTGCCCCTAAGCAGTGCAGTGGAGAGGAGGAGCATGGAGCAGAGCAGGGGATGCTCCAGGACCAGTGTGGGGCAGAGCAGGGAATGATCTGGAGCTGGGGTGTGGGGCAGAGTCAAAGGATGCTTAAGGGGCTGGTGTGTGGGGCAGAGAGCAGAGGGGATGTTTGGGGTTGATGTGTGGGGCCTGTGACCATGTGCCAGTCCACCATTCGGTTGACCCAGCAGGGAGCTGGACTCACCCAGCACCAGCTCCGGTCCCAGTCCCAATCCCAGCCTCAGCTCAGTTGTGATGACACCCACCCTTGTCAGGACTGGGGATTGTGGCTGCCCTGGAAGCAGCTGGTGGTGCAAGTGCTGCCTCTCCACCATTTCCCCACTGCTTCCTTCTGCACTGCCCAGATGCCTAGTGCCATGGCCAGCTGTGTGCCCTCTGTCAGCCCTCTTGTCCCCACTGCCCCAACACCAGTGGGTGCAGGACCCTCCTGTGCCCTCGGTTTCTTGTGCCCACTCATGCCACCCTGGAGACACGGCCTTCAGAGACATGGCCTTTAGGGACACTCCTCATCCTCGTGTCCATCCAGTGTGCCGGAGATTGCACCATTCTGGGAGGGCCGGGGATGTGCGTGGCTGGGCTTGCATGGACTTGGGCTGTTGGGGTGTTTTCCTGGCACCTGTTTCACTTCCTGAAAGTGCCATCCAGCGCTGCACAGCTCCTGCGGCCGAGACTGGCACCACCATGACTCACTGTCAGGAAATTGCCAGAAACCCAGAGCTCCCTGAGCACTTCCTGTGCCCTGCTGAGCATCTGCTGGCTGTCACACTTGCTGGGATATCCCCAAAGGCCTGAGGTTCCCCCAGGGCAAGGGGTCCTCCAGACACAGTGGAGGTTCCCAGGCCATGGCAGAGGTCCCCAGGTCACAGCTGGGGTCCTGAAGCCATGGTGAGGGTCACCAAGGCATGACGAGGGTTGTGGGCCATGGACCACGGTAGGTGTTGCCAGGCCATACCAAGGGTCTCCAGGCTGCGGTGAGAGTTCTCTGGCCATGGCGGGAGTCCCCAGGCCGTGCCAAGGGTCTTCAGGCCATGGTGAGAGTTCTCTGGCCATGCTGGGGGGGTCCCCAGATCGCACAGCGGACCCCAGGCCACCCCAGGGCCTTGCCTTGCCTTGCCTTGCCTTGCCTTGCCCCGCCCCG
>VXAC01007952.1:614-33018 GCA_013399225.1 Rhipidura dahli | reverse complement strand
CCCCGCCGCTTCCTGGAAAATGGAATTTATGCTGTTTTTAACCTAGGACGTATTCCTAAGTCCCAAGTCATTCCCAAGTACCCGCCATCTAGGCTGACGTCCCCATCCCGAGTGCGGGTGGGTCACATTTAGCACTTTAATCTGCTTATTGGTGAGCTGTGGGCCGTCATCTGTTGTGGGTATTCCTGAGGTTTGACCTTCTGGTGAGGTTTGGGCTGTGACTGGCTGCCCCTCTGCACTCTCCTCAGTCGTCGCTCCAAGCGTGACCTTTGCATTCCTGTATGACTCTGGTATCCCTTATCTCAGGCTCGGTTTCCTACGTCTTTGCTTCTGGTTCTCTCTTTTGATCCAACTTGCAATTATCCCAGCTCCAAGCTTGTCTCTGTCCAGGCTCCTAGCTAACCTTTCCTGCAAGAGGTCCTCAAAGAGCAGCTAGTTCTACTTACTTTGGGTCAAACTCTGACATTAACCTCACTGTTTTCCGGAGAGGTCACTGGATGCTGCTGAGTGACAGCCCTGAAACTGGACGTAAAACTGGAGATGTTGATGCTGCTTCTGTCCTAAAGCTTTGTCCCTGCCATAGGCATGCCTGTGCTCTGGCACCTGATTCAGTTGGCTCTCTGAAATATCACAGAATCGTGGAGTGCTTTGAGTAGGAAGGGACCTGAAAGATCATCCTGTTCCACCCCTCTTACCATGGGCAGGGACACCTTACGCTATCCCAGGTTGCTCCAAGCCCCATCCAACTTGGCCTTGAACTTCCAGGGATGGGACAGCCACAGCTTCTCTGGGCAACCTGTGCCAGGGCTTCACCACACTCACAGGGAAGAATTTCTTCCTGATACCCCATTTAACCCTTCCATCTGGCACTGGGAAGCCAATCCCCCTTGTTCTGTTGCTCCAGGCCCTTCTCTAAAGTCCCTCCTCAGCTCTCTTGGAGCCCCTTTAGGGACTGGGAGGGTCTTTAAGGTCTCCCTGGAGCCTTCTCTCTTCTAGGCTGAACATCCCTGACTTTCTCAGCCTTTCAGATAGATACCTCTGTGTGTTTTGCTGTGTAGATCTGAAGAGGGTGAACTGGGAGAATCCCCGGTGCTGTGGCACTTGTGGTCTTGCACCTGCTACCCTTTCTTGCCAGGTGTGATTGTGGGCATGGTGGAAAGGACAAGTGGTTCCCTTTTTCCTGTGGGTAAGTCTGTCAAACACTTTGTCTGAATTCAGGTGACTCTGGGTCTTCCTCAGGCTGTTTGAACCAAAACCTTATGGTTTGTGATGGGAAGTGTAGCCCCTGTCATGACAGGCAGCCAGAACTCCAGCATATGCTCAGTTGGAAGGGACCCACAAGGATCATCAAGTCCAACTCCTGGCCCTGCACAGGACCATTGTCAAGAGTCACACCCTGTGCCTGAGAGTGTTGTCTAAATGCTTCTTGAACTCTTGTCTGGCTCAGTGCTTTGATTCCCTATTTCCCTGGGGAGTCTGTTCCAGTGCCCAAACACCCTCTGGGTAAAGAACCTTTTTCTAATATCTAACCTAAACCTCCTTTGACACAACCCTCGGATCCTGTTACTAGTCACCACAGAGTAGAGATCTGTAGTGTCTGAACTAGATTCAGCAAGACAAACCTGGAAGGCTGGCTAGCAAAACGCTGGCCATGAAGGTGTGTTGTTTTCTCTAGTCCCTTGTGAAATTTCGTTTTAATCTGGTGAACGCTTGATAACTGCTTTGACATTGGGCTGCTGCTTGTTAAACTGGTCTGGGATATGGAAACCAGCCAGCTGGGTCACCTCTAGCCTTGAGTCCTGCGTCTTGCGGGAGGAGCTGGGTGGAAAGGGCAGCTCCAAGAAGAGCTAAGTGCCTGCACTTCCTTCGGGATGATCCTGCTCTAGTGCTTTCCTTGGGCTGTGGTGGTTGGTTGGATGTGTGTAACCCCCATGGCTGACCCTGTGGCCAACCCCCTGGCTAACCCCAGGCCTCCCAGTACATGCCCTACTGAAAGCTGCAAGTTGGGACCTCTCAAAGGTCCCACACTGGCTCTGGGTTACTTTTCTGGGTTCTCTGAGCAGGGGGGAGCCCCTCTCTGGGTCTTTCATCTGCATTGACATTCTTTGGTCTGGGATTTTGAGGAGAAGCAGTCTGTCCTGGAGCCCACTTCTCAAGTGCTTTGTACTACTATACCCCTACTTTGCAAGCGATTTTCCCTGTAGATGGTTTCTTCCCAGCCTTATCCTGGTGCACGTCACAACAAACCAAGAAGAAAAACACCTCAGCCAAGCAGAGTGGTCTCAGAAATTGAAGCCCAGACCTACCTGGGAGGGAGAGCAATGGAAGAAGCTGAAATCAAGAGATGTGGGTGGTTTTGGTGTGCAGTGGCTCATTTGAGGCCGGTGTTGGGCACCCACCAAGCAAATTTGCTTCACACTGTCATGACAGGGGAGATGATGATGCCATGCTGCCAGGGATGGAAGGGACAGACCTGGCCATGCCAAGTGTACTGACCGTAAAATGCATTTCCAAGCCATGAGGGACCTGGCTGTGGGACAGAGTGGATGGATTAATCCAAATTAAAAACTGATCCTAAGCTCAGTTCTCCGTGCTCTGGGGAGGGGGTGGTCTCTGTTCAGTGCTCTCCTGCAGTAATTCGTAACCCACTTTTCTGTTCTCTCTCAACAGGAACTTGTGTGAGGCAACAGGACAAAAATGCTTAACTTAAGGACTTGTGCGGCAAAGCTGAGGCCGTTGACAGCCTCACAAACTGTAAAGACAATTTCCCAACACAGACCGGCAGCACCCAGGACGTTCCAACAGCTCAGGTGCTACAGTGCACCAGTGGCTGCCGAACCATTTCTGAGTGGGACTAGTTCTAACTATGTGGAGGAAATGTATTATGCTTGGCTGGAAAATCCCAAAAGTGTACATAAGGTAAGGATCAACCTTGCCAGGATGTCACCTTCACTTCTCTGTGTGTCTTGAGCAGTGGTGCAGGTAAGTGCCACCTCTTGAGGAGGAGTGAATTCATCTGTAGGGGCCAGATGTTTGTGGACGGTCCTTCTGCCTCATTTTGCCCAAAGAAACAGCAGTGATTCCTTGAGCAAGAGCCAAGAGGAGCTTTTTCTGTTCAAGAGGGAACGCCGTGGGCTTGGGACATGGGCAGCATCTTGGATCACAAGTGGATACAAGGAATGGCTTCTGGGAATCTACCTGTAGCAAGCTCCCAATGCTGTATTTTTTCCATCTCTGGTGGCTTATCAAGAGTGTTTATTCCGGAGTGGAGGATGGGGAAAAGGGGCAAGGAGGGTATTCTCCACATCATGACTAATTTCCTTTTTGTCTCAAGCACGGGTGGTGTTCTGTGTTGGGGTATATGTAGCTAAGCTTGGTTTTGAGCTTGTGTGTGTAAAGGCAGACTGCTGATCTGCAGACCGGGAGTGGGGCAGGGTCTGGTGGCCCGAGGAATTCCCACCAGCTGCTCCTGAACTTAAAACTGGGAAAACAACCCAGCTGTGGGCAGTATGTGCAGAGGTCTGTGCAGATCTGGATCCCTGAAGCTCTTCCAGCAAGACTGAGCCCAGCAGGTGAGGGCTCAGCTGGAAGGAGGAGTTCTGAAACCTGACAGCATTCTTCCCAATCCCCAGTGTTTCACAAGGAAAATGTCCCTCTAGTGACTAAGTCTCAGCATTACCCAGGGGATTTTTAGGACAGTTTTGAACATGTCCTGATGTGGAGCAGGTATTTTCTTTATTCATGAGTTATGTGCAAACCAGGATAAAATGAGTGAATGAGCAATCCAGTATAAGGAATCCTATGCCCCAGCACTCATGGCAGTGTGGATGTGTTTTCAATGGCACTGATCCCACCCATCCAAAATGAAGGTGCTAAACACTTCTTAACATAGGATTTTCACAAAAAATGTTGATTTTGTCCTTCTTTGGAGGGAAAAGGCAGCTGAGCCAAACTACAGACTCGGAAATCACGAAACGTCTTAGTTTGGGTCGTGCCCTTTGCCAGATAGTGACTTGAAAGCTGCCTAAGGGCATGGTACAGCCCCTCCTTCAGAGGTGGGATGTTGAATTAAAAGCCATGAGCTTAAATACTGTAGCTTGATTTGAAAACAAGTGAGGGTTACACCATCTTATACCAGCAACAGGCACAACCATCTCTTTGGCAGAGAGTCGTGGTATGATACCAGCTCTTTGATTCCAGACTCTGGACAGTCTTGAAAGTCACTCCAAGTGGATATGAGAGTAAACATCAGGACTGACCATGGAAGCTGGCTGGGAAGCGAATTTGGGTCCTGTGGCCAGACCTCTGGTTTGCTTCTGGTCTTGTCTCCTCATTGATGTGGCTCCTCAGCCTGTCTGTAGGTAGGCAGGGCACGTGCGCAGTTGGCTGGAGAAGTTGGGGGAGAATTAAGGTTGGAAGGAGACTTTGGAGCTTCTGCCCAGGCATCAGCCTTGGAGGTGGCCTCTAGCTTGTTGGTGACATCCACCTTCATGGCTAGACCAGGTCACCTGGGGCCTTGTGCAGTCCAGTGTTTACGGTGAAGAATTGCAAGTGTGTGATTTCTGGGTGACTGATCCTCTGGAAATCAGCATCTCTGGAAGTACTTCCAGTGCTCAGAGAGCAGTTCAGTAATTGACAGGATTTTTCCTCCTGCGTGGCTGGGACTCGTTTGTGACAGCAGGAAGATCAGGAAATGAAATGGGGTTTTGCCATTTCCAGGAAGCAAACCTGAGACTTGTGATGAAAAAAGCAAGTCTTAAAGACTGCTTTTCCAACAAAACCAAGCTGGAGTCCTGCTTGACAGAAAGGGGTTGGAGTAGGGAGATGGGACTCTATGACCTTTGAGTGTCCTTTCTAACCTAAACTATTCTGTGATCCTACAAAATCCAGCTCCAGGTCCCACAACTTCTGGTGGGCTTGGTGTGTGCGTTGATGTGGACTTTGCTGGTGCTTCATGGTGCACTTGGCCTCATTCTGACCTTGTGTCTTGTGTGGACTCCTCATTCCAGTGACCTGTTTACCAAGATTCCGTCCCAGCTCCTCTCTGCACACCTTTGTCCTCTCTGCACTTTTCCATGGGTCCCCTGTTCCTGACGGGATGCTTGGTCTGGGCTTGTGGCCATCTCTGGTCATGTTGGCTTGCAGTCTTCATCAGCCTGTGTGCCCTTCAGGGGGAGGAAAGTGCCACTCCTCTCCTTGATAAGCGTTGGCCTCCATCCTGCCAGATGGAGGGTCATATCCTAGGTTGGAGCTCTTGGAAGGAGTCAGGTTGTCACGGGGACCTGGCTGAGGTATTTCTGTACCTGTGTAGCGCAGAGACCAGCTGCTCCTCGCTGTGCTGCGTCCCACTAGGGAGGGACATATCCAGGTGGGAAGAGTTGGGGTTGTCACCAAAAACCTCTGAGGCTTCCAGCTGGTGTGGTGGTCCCAGCTGAGCACACTGAATCCATTTCCTCCTTGAAGACAGCAGGGGTTTAAACTGCAGAACAAGCTTTAGTGCCTGCTTAAAATAGGGAAGGTAAAAAATAGGTTATTTTAGGGAATTTTCTGCATGGAATCCTTTAGCTGAACTCCAGTTTTCCAAGTCTGATGAGCAGAGTTGGATAATAATAACAATAGAATAATAAAAATTCGAGCAGAGTGCGAGAAAGGGGAGATGAGGGCATGGGGGATGGGTGCCAGTGGGCTGCCACAGGGTCAGTGTTGCTTGCTCCTGGACTGCATCCCCTGGACATGGGGACACCATCCTTCTGCCCCGTTTGACCAGCTTGGGTGCTTGGCACAGCCCACACTCTTTCCCCATACCCTAAGCAACATCATGGGTGCTTCAGGGAAGGTGGCCAAAGCTGTGGCTGCAGGTGGATGGTACCTGCATACCCCTGGGGTAGGTTCAGCTTCCTTAAGCAGCAGCCCTGGACTTTGGGTTGAACCGGGGGATGGGGACGCGCCTCTCCTCATGGATCTGTACATGAAATAGCCCTTAACACAGACTCCTTAACATGCCAGTGTTTGGGATTTCAAATTAAAAGGGGTTGACCCTATCACACCTCAGGAAACTGAAGATCCTTGTCTAGGTTGATAAGGGACACGGCAGTGTCCATAGCATGAACCCATTGGTTGCTGCTTGACTGCCTGCTCTCAGCAAAGATTACATGCCCTAAATTTAGTTCAGGCTACTCCTCCTTCTCCTGCAGCCTTAAGTTCTGATGTGCCTCTTCTCCCTGCGGACCATGCCAAGCAGGATTGGTGCTTCTGGAGCCCATGGCAGGGCAAGGAGCAGGAGTCAGCCTGAGCTGGAGGTGGAAGCTGTATGTCCCTTATGCACTTCCCAGCCCGAAACACCCTCAATGCCTGCAGTGGATGTGAAATGTCACCCCTCTCCCCTTGCTGTGTATGTCTGACCTCCAAGCTGGGAAGCTGGGACATGTCAGTATGACCCCACACCCTTCTTTAGAGATCTGAGTCTCCTAGAAGGTGCTTGTTTGGCTTGGTGAGCTGATTTGGGGCTGTTCCAAATAGAGGAGCCTGCTCTGAGCTCCACTCAGAACTGAGCCTGATCAGGATCCCTCTAAAGTCTGAACTGTCTTGGTGTGTGGCAGACAGCTGGCTCACCAATCCCGCTTTGCCAGTGCATGGAGGAGCGCTGGGAAAGCCAGTCCAAGCTAACGCTTTGTGTTGTGTCTGTGGGACTGTCTAAAAATGCCCTGAATCTGAGCTCTCTTGTACCTAAAATGTATATCTATGTATCTTTTATCCTGTATGTGTCTATACAGGGTATAAAAGTGAGTGGAGCTCTCACAGAGCTGCCACGGGCACAGAGAAGTCAGAGGGGAATAACCCCATGAGTTTATTACTGCTGTTACCTTTGGCAAGTGCTGGATTAAGGCAAAGTTCTCCTTCCTGTGATAAAGCAGGATAACTCTGATGGGGCTGTTCAGCCTCTCCCATGGGAGATGTGAGCTCCAGAGGCACCTCTGTGCTCCCCAGAAATTCATGGGACAGCCCTTGGATTCTCTTGAATTCAAAACGACATCAGCAGGTTGAAAGCTCATGTTTTTTATGGCACTTAGCAGGGCCCTAGCCTGCCCTGTGCCATCTGGACATTATTCTGTGAAGCAATAAAGCACTCAGTGAAAGTGCCCAAGCTGACCCAGCCAGTGACACACCATGTTTTCAGAGTTTAAAGTGTACTTTCTCTTCCAAAACAGAAGCAAATTGCAGCTCCAAGAGGTATGAATGGCAGAAGGGAGGAGGTTATAAAGGCAACACCCCTGGCTCTGTTCCTGTCCCCCGCTCCCTCCCAGGTTGATAGGTGCTCCCTTTCTCTTGTCTGTCTTTATTTGCCATTACATAAAACAACCTTAAACCACAGAGCAAAGCAGCCAGTCAGGTTCCTCTCCATCCCAAGGGCACAGAGCCCATCCCTGGGTGCTTGTCCCTCCGTTTGTAGGAGCCGATAGCTTTGGGGGCACCCAGGAGCTCTGTGAGCCTGGGGAAGGGAAGTACAGGGATAAAACATAAAGCAGATCTTCCTCTTTTCCCACTGAAATTTCCTTTAGCAGTCAGAACAGGGTTGAGTGTTTTCTGTCTTGTCTCTTTTTTTTCCCCTTGGGGGAGTGATTGTTTATCAGTTACAGTGTCAAAATGTTCCAGATTTTATTTATGTTCCTTTAGCGTGACCTGCTTCTAAATTTATTCACCTTGTGCAGTCATGTGGTGGGGCGATGGGGTGCTTGGGTAAATTGGGGCTGGAAATACCTTCCTGGGCCATGTGATGGGTGCTGCAACTGGAGGAGCTCCGGGGGGAACAGCTGAGCTGAGTTGACTCCAGCAAAGGGCAGGTTTTCAGTCCTCTCCACACTGCTTCCAGGGGACAAAAACTGTTTTCTGCCCCAAACAACCCCTGTTTTAGGGCACTTTTCTACCTGATTTAAACACTCTGGGGATGGCTGGGCTTTGCCCGTCTCTGATTGCCAAGGCTGTGTTTGGTGCCCTCCAAGGTGCAGGATGCCAAGCTCCCAAGTTGGTGGAGAGACCTTTGGGCTGAAACCAGCATGCAAATCCCATGGGATTTGTTTGCTGTAGCTAGCTTCCTGGGTCTGTGCTGGCACACAGCTGCTGTTCTGCTGTGCCCCCGTCCTTTGCCATCATTTGGTGGCACATGAGACAAGGCATAAGTGTGACGGGTGGATGTGGCTTGGACTTTGTTTGGCCAGCCTCTCTCCTTCCCCAGATCTGTTTGTGCTTCTGCAAGGAGACAGGTTAACTTGGGTTTGGCCTGGGACACTTCCAGGTTTTTCAGACAGTGCTGGAAAAATATGATAGTACACCAAGTCTGTCAAGGGCTTTTTTCCAGTGTTTTGGTTTGTTTTCTTAACACCTAAAAATGCCCATCTGCAGAAGGAACAGAAACAGAGCTTGTTGTCAGCTGCCTCATTCTGGGCATGGGAGAGCTGGTATGGGAGTACCTCTGTAGTGCTGGCATTAGTGTCACTGAAAAAAGTGAAGAAGAGGTAGAAAAAGAAAAACTTTGCTGGTTGAGGGCTGAACAACACAGCTTATGTGGGGATTTAGGTCTCAGGTCATCCAGACCATGGAAGAGGTGTATTTGATTACAAGGCCAAAATATTTTCAGAAAATATTTGGGGTGTTTAGAGGGCACTGGCTTCCCCTGGGGAGAGGGAAATGAGCTGGAAGTCCAGGCTGGAGCTCATTCAGAGCAGTGGTTCTGAGAGCAGAACCAAGGGATGGGGTATCACTGTGTCCTGTCCTGGGTGCCACTGCCAAGGGAGGGGTTGCTCTGGTGTTGGCCTCATGCCAAAAGAAACAATCCATATGGATGGGAAGTGGGATAGCGATGTAGCTGGAATAGTGGGAGAATTTTAATGCTCTTTTGTTCAAGGCAGGTAGATGCCTTCAGCAGTGGCTGCATGGAGCTGAGGTACAGGGGAGGAGGCAGCTCTGTCACTTGCTTTGGCAGTAGAGCTGAGACCTCTGTAACCTTGACTAAAGAGGTGTTTGGGCTGCAAGTGATGACCCTGGTCACCTCTCTTCTTTCCTTTTTCCTAGTCATGGGACATCTTTTTTCGCAACGCCAATGCTGGAGCTGCTCCAGGCACTGCTTACCAAAGCCCCCCTCCACTGACTACCAGTCTCTCCACCCTGTCCCAAGCCCAGTCCCTGGTTCAGGCACAGCCTAACGTGGATAAACTGGTGGAGGACCATCTTGCAGTGCAATCTCTCATCAGGGCATATCAGGTAAGTGGACTTTGTGCCGAGGAGGGTTGCGTCCTTTGTAGAGGGGCTTGCGGTGGCTGTGGTGGACTGGATTTAGTGCCAATGATGCACGTGTTTGCATGGAGAGCATGCAGGATAGGAGCTGTGCTGCCTGGTTTGGAATAGGAGCAGCTGATCTGTTGGGGCAGAAGTTCAGCTGATGCTTTGCTGGACAATAGGAAGATTAGAGCTATTGTCATCCAAACAGGGTGGCAGGGAAAGGGAGGTCTTCCCTGTACAGGGTAGTTTGTTGCCTTCTGGAATGCTGCTCCTGTGCCATGGGCTCCTGCCATGCTTATCAGTGGCATGGAGCACCCATCCTGCTTCCCCTCTGTTGCTGACAGAACTTCCAAGGTCCTAAAATAAAAGCTCAGGAAACATTACCGTGTGATTCGCAACCTGAAAGAGGCCTCTGGTGCTGATGGGCTGCAGCTCAGACCAATGCTGTCAAGTCAGCCTTCTGGGAGAAACGAATTTGGAGCAGGCAAGAAACATCTTCTGGCTGGGGGAAGGCCAGCAAGTATTTCAACTTTTAAATAATAATAAGAACATTTAAATGTGTTTCTACATCTGTGTTATCATTTTACTTTTTGTTGTGCTCTGGTTTATCAAGCATGGGGGCTGTAATTATGGCTGTGGTGAGAAGTTAATGAACCCAGATCCTGTGCATTTGTGACCGTGAGCTTCTCACCTGTTCCTGTGATGAAGCACTTGCAGTGCTGTGCAGCTGTGTTCCTGCTGAGGTATGGGGCAAATTCAGTTTAAAAGGCTATGAGTTACAGCAGGAACTGTAGCACTGGGCAAGTCCAAAGGTCTGCCCAGCCTTGGCCCCGCTCTCTGGCTCCAAGATAGTGCCCCTGCCCTGCCTGCCTCTGCAACTGCAGTGCTGATGTCAGCAACGGGACCTGTTTGTGAGGGCCTGCATGGCTGATTCCATGAGAGATGACCACTCTGCCAGCTCTCAGGCAACCCCTGCCTGTGGAACAAGCAGGCAGATGCTGAGTTTGAGCATGCAGTGACTGATGTAGTTGGAGGCAGAAGCTCAAAGTCAGTGATTTGAACACAAAATCCGTAACCTCTTCAGCATGCCTGTCTCTTCTTCAGGCTCTGAATGGCAGCACAGGAACATGATGGCTCTTGGATGTATTTTTCTAAGCTATCTGTAGTGAGAAATCCACCTCTCTCCCCGGTGTCACAGTAGAGCTGTAGCTGCAGCAGGATGTCCAGGTGGGGAGGTTCAGGACAGTATATGGAGGTATGAAAGAGGAGGAAGATGAAGGAAGCCCTGCATGTGATTGGTAACCTACTTAAAACATCACACAGTAATTTCTTACTTGGATCAAGCTTGGTTTTCCCTGTAATTATAGGTGAGCAATGACTACTCTGCTGCAGTGTCAGTGATGACTCCTTAATTGCAGCTGTGTTTGCATGTCCAAGTCATTATTAATTTTGAGTTGTAGAGTGGTTTGGCTTGGCAGAGGTCTTACAGACCATCTGGTTCCCACCCCCCTGGCATGGGCAGGGACACCTTCCACTATGCCAGGTTACTCCAAGCCTAGACCGGCCTGGCTTTGAACGCTTCCAGGAATGGGGTAGCCACAGCTTCTCTGGGCAGCCTGTGCCAGGGCTTCACCACACTCACAGGAAAGAATTTCTTCCCAATACCCCATCTAACCCTGCCCTCTGACAGTGGGAAGCCATTCCCCCACGTCCTGTCCCTCCAGGCCCTTGTCCAAAGTCCCTCTCCAGAGCTCTTTAGGCACTGGGATGGGCTCCCCAGAGATCTCCCCAGAGCTGTCTCTTCTCCAGGCTGAACACCTCCAGCTCTCCTAGCCTGACTCCAGAGCAGAGAGGCTCCAGCCCTCGGAGCATCTTTCTTGTTCCTTGTTTTGGCTTGTGTTGCATATGGACTCTAACAAACAGCATGGCTTCTGTGGGGAAAGAGGTGTTTTCTTTGCTCCCACACTGATTTTTGGATTTTCTGTGTACCTGCAAACTGCTGAGGTAATCTGAAAGCCACCAGGTGGCCTCAGCTCAAAGCTGTTTGCTGGACGAAGTAGCCTCCTGGTCCCACTGAGACCATCCTGGCCATGGGGAGCAGCATGGTGAGCTTCCATCCTGCTGACTGCTATGTGATGGGCTCACCGCTGTGCTTTGCTGCAAGACAGACAAGCAAATGTCTGAACAGACAGAACTGGCCCAGAGGAGTTTTCCTGTGGCCATCAGTGCTCAGGGCTATGGTGTCACCTGGCCCTGCAGAGAGCAGAGAGTAATGGTGCTTTCTTTACAGTTTGCCTTAATGCCAATGGCTGATTTCAGACTCCTCGGCTAGTAAAACCTCAAAAATCCCATCCTAAAATCCCCATGGGATGCTCTGAATAGGAACGCCCTCTGGTAAATAAGGTCAGATCAAATGTGTCCGGTTTGTACAAGAGGTTTAGTATTGCACTTGTATTTGAGTGCTTTTCCTAACTGGTAGCAAGATTTGATGCCCAGGGTATTGCTTGCAAGGAAGGCTCTACACCCTGTACCATGGCAGTGGTATTTCCTTCCCCATTCCCAGCATCACTGAGCCTGAAACTGTCAAGGAATAACCTGTGGCTCACCAGTTGGAGAGTGCTGGCCACCAACATGACCTGCGTTTGCCCAGTGAGATGTGCTGGGATCTGTCCATGGATACCTACCTCTGTGGCAGCAAAGACCCAGAACTCTTCACCACCTCCTGTTGTTCTCTGTAGCACCCACTGTGGACTCACAGGAATTCCTGCTGTGACAGCAGGGCAAATGTTCCTCAGACACATTCTTTGGCCTTTCAGGAGCTACTGCTGCTGGTGGAAAACACCTGTTTTCTCTGCCTTTAGCAAGAGAACACCTATATCTGCCAAAGTATGGAAAATTCATATAATCCCAGAATAGTTTGTATTGGAAGGGTCCTTAAAGCTTATCTTGTTCCACCCTGCTGCCCCCCTGTCATAGGTAGGGACACCTACTAGAACCTTCCAAGTTACTCCACAAGCCCCATCCAACCTGGCCTTGAACACTGCCAGGGATGGGGCAACCACAGCTTCTCTGGGCAAATTGCCTCTTCATGTGCCTGTGATGCTTAGGAGGAGATCATCAGTGTGAAGTTACTGCATCCGTAGAGAGGAGCTGCTCGAGTTGGACACTGGGAAAGCATCAGGAGACCCTTAGACCCCATCTCTGCTGTGAAGGAGCTTGCCATCCCCCCATACCCCTGCTGCCAAACTTGGTGTCAAGTAGAGCAGATCAGTCCTGCTGGCTGCTGGTACTCTCCTGTGTGCTGTAGGTGACACTAAACCAAACTTCTCCAGGCTTCAGCTGCAGCTAGAATTGGGGTAGCTCTGCAGAAAATGTAAAGAGGGAAACTCTGAATGAAATTTTCTAACTTTTTTTTTTTTTTAGGAATGTTTCTTCAATTAACTTGTTTTAATGACTAATCTGTGTTGTTGCTTCCAGGTCAGGGGTCACCACATTGCAAAGCTTGATCCTCTCGGCATTAATTGTGTAAATTTTGATGATGCACCAGTAACTGTTTCTCCAAACGTCGGTGAGAATTACTCTGCAAATTAATTCTAATGTAATTTAACTTTTTTACCCCTCCCCTCTTTTGTTTTTCTCTCCCTTTTGGTTCCTGTTCTCCTTTCCATTCCTGGTGCATTTCATAGATTCGAGGGCATCATGTAGCACAACTCGATCCACTGGGCATCTTGGATGCAGATCTGGACTCCTCCCTTCCAGCTGATATTATCACATCCACAGACAAACTGGGTGAGGGCTTTGAGAGCAGTTGGTGCTGCATTGCTTGAGCTCCCCTCTCTTTCACAGCTTCGTAGGTAGATTGCTTCACAGGTCAGGGGTCTGAAGTTTCCTTAGTAATGATCACTCTAAAATTGTAGTTGCCGGAGGCAGCAGCAGCGCACTCCTGCCACCCTCCGGCTGTCACCCCAGTACTCAACTCATGTTTCTTTAACCAGTGCCAATCAGTGACATCACTGATCTTGCTGACCCAGAAGAAAAAAACCCAGGAGGGCTGGAAGCAATTGCATCTTCTGGAATTGCAAAGCAGAGAGGTTTTGTGTTGGTGAGAGCTGGAGGTCTGTTCCCTCAGCTCCTCTTGCTGCCCTTGGGGACCCTCAGAGCTGGGGGTGAATGTACTGGGTTCATCTCTGCAGGGCTGAGGCTGCCCTCCTGAGCTTCCAGCTTGCCCCAGCATCTGTAAATCCTTTAACTGCCCTTTTTCCAAGACTGAGCTATGAGTCCCTATTGGTGATCATAACAAGGAAGCTTTGGGATGCATTCCTGTCCAAGTAAAGAGGTGGAAATCCTGATGCATTTGAGTGAGAGCTGCATGAGTGTTGTATAGAAGTGTGTCTGGTGCCCAGGACTTGAAATCCTGATCTGAAAGTGCTTAAACCCAGCACCTCCCCATGTGCTTTAGAGCTGATTTCTGTAGTTTGCTACCATTCTCTCAGCCAGGATGAGGTTGCTGAACTCTGTCACCTCACTGGTGCTTCCCAGGGTGGTTCCCTGGCACTCCGAGTGCTCCAGAGGCATGCTCGTGCTCCTAACGTAGAGTAGAGCAGCAGTGATGATTACTAACCTTGCCAATCAAAACAGCCGATCAGAATGCACGGTGCATGTAAACCGCCTTGATTCCTTATTCGTCTGCCAGCACAGGGACACCAGCCGTGGACCTGCTGGACCTTCCAACAGGATTACAGTGTACCAGGAGCGGTAGGGAAGGGAGTAGGTTTTGGTTGGACCAGTTCACTGGAGGAAGCTGCTTCATCCCACAGTTTGGACTCTGACATGCTTCTCTGGAGGACTGAGCCTTGGCTGAACCTCAGGAGCCGTCCAGCTCCAGCTTGGAGCGTTTCCTGTGCCTGAGATATTTTGATGGCAAGAGGTAGAGAGATGATGGCTGTGAACCCAGCTGTGGGAGAAGACACGTGCTCGTAGTCAGCACTGCAGGCAAAGCAGGGAGACTTTTTAGATGAACTTGGAGTCACTTACCATGGCTGGGTAGTGGAGAGGATGAAAAAAGACTTTTCCAGCTCAGGGCTTTTAGCCTCTGAAGCAGAGCAGGAGAGGAGAGCCCTGAAGCCTTATGCCTGAGGGGTTTGTATTCTTTTTGAGAGTAGAGTAGGGTCTGGATGAAACCCAGAATGAGTCAGCTGTGAGTGGTGGCAGTGACAGCTGTCCCTCAGCAGGAAAGGGAGCCGTGTGTGGGGAGCAGAGTTACTGTGCTGCTCAGGAAGTCATAGACTCACAGAGTCTGGGGTGGAAGGGACCTTAAGAGGTCACTTAGTCTAACCCCACTGCCACAGGCAGGGACACCTTCCACTAGACCAGGTTTCTCCAAGCCCTGTCCAACCTGTCCTTGAACATTTCCAGGGATGGGGCATCCACAGCTGCTCTGGGCAACCTGTGCCAAGGCCTCACCACGCTCACAAGGAAGAATTTCTTCCTTATGTCCAATCTAGCCATGCCCTTTGTCAGTGTGCAACCCTTTGTCCTTTGTCCTGGCATTGCAAACTCTGGTAAAAAGTCTCTCTGCTCCTTTCCTGTAAGTCCCTTTATACACTGAAACAGCACACAACAGGATCTCCTGGGTCTTTCTTCCTCCAGGCTTGACATCCCCAGCTTTCCCAGTCTGTCTCCATAGGAGAGGGGCTCCAGGCCTTCAAGCATCTCTGTGGCCTCCTCTGGAGTTGCTCTGGGGACCCCAGTGCTGGAGGCAACACTGGTGGGGTCTCACCTGAGTGAAGCAGAGGGGTAGAACACCCCCCCTCAGCCTGCTGGTCACACTTCTGATGCAGCCCAGAACATGTATTGGGTTTCTGGATTGTCAGTGCACGTGGCTGGCTCATGTCCAGCTTCTCATCCACCAGGACCTCAAAGTCCTTCTCCACAAAGCTGCTGTCCATCCATCCATCCATCTATCCATCTGTGCTGGGACCAGGGATTGCCCCAGCGCTTGCATTTGGCATTGTTCAACTTCATGAAGTTCACATAGTCCCTCTCTTCCAGCCTGTCCAAGTCCCTCTGTATGGCATCCTGTCCCTCCAGCATGTCTCTGCAACATTCAGTGGTGTCACCTGGCTGAGGGTGCCCATCATTCCACCGTCCATGTCATCAGTGGAGGAATTAAACCCTACTGATCCCAGCAGAGACCCTTGAGAGACAGTGCTCCTTACTGCTCTCCACTTGTACATTAAACTCACAGGTCTGCTGTAAGGGAAGGTCAGTTCAGAGAGAAAGTCAGCTCAGAGAGCTGCTGAGTATGCTGGTTCCTCAAGAGCCAGGTATGTTCCAGCCATATCCTGGCTTCAGGGGATGCAGAGCCCAATGTGATGCAAGAGCAAGTCTTTCCTGGCAGTGCCAGCCATCATCCAGGGAAATAGTCAAGGCTCCATTTTTCCTGCTTCCGCAGGGTGAGTTGCCACAAGCCAAGCAATGTGGCCTAGTGTGGCTCACCGTGGTGGGAAGCATTCAGGCATGGCTAGTCCATAGGCATTGGCTGGAAGGAACCTCAGCATGGGTCTGAGCAAGCCTTTAAACTTAATCTCTGTTCTTTGTGGCTTTCATATTAAAATATCTGTCATTGTGGCTACTGGTGTTGATTTGCTTCCCAGGAATCCATGAATCCATAGGAAATAATGATTATAAATGTATCTGGGGACAAGATACAATGGTGGCAGCTGCCAGCTCGTGCTGGGGTTGTGTCTCATGGTTGAACCCCAGACTCAGGTGGCTAGAGCTTAGTGAAGGACTTTTTTTTATCTTGCTGTAAGTACTAATTATACTGAGTAGATTTTCCCCTTGTATTCTTATCTTGGAAAACCTCATCTGGTCAATCCTAACTGTAACTGGGTGAACTTAGCTTGCAAATAGTGTTCAGGAAGTGGAAGGAAGGAGCTGCAGTGGTGTAGAACACAGTACTCCAGCTGGGCCTAAGGTTGAGTGTTGCCTGCTTGTGGCAGAAAAAGCCAATTTCTAAGCAGATCCTGCTGGCTTTTTTTTGCTTTGAAAGAATATGTGACACTTGACAGGGCAGTTAATAACAGGAATTATTTTGAAACTTGGAAACAATCTTGTTTCCTCTGTCTGAGCAGTCAAGTCCTTTAAAGGTCAGCTTTTGTGGTGTGATCACTGTTGCCAACAGTTTTAAGTGACAGTGCTGTGATTCAAAGGAGTTGGATGGTTAATCTCAGAAATTGATCCTTCTCAATTGCCTTTTGTTTAGCAACTGGTTTGGTTCTGATTTGGAAGCCTCTTTGGATTAAGCAGTGTGATCTTTGGGGAAAATGTCAGAGAGAGAAAACCTGCCCAGGGCGACTCAGTCTGAGGAGTGGTAGGGCTGGAGCCACCAGAGTCCCCTTTCTCGTGTTTTTTCTATTTAAAAAACAAAGTAATCTCATCCTGGTCTTCCACTGCAGCTGGTCTGGCATGCTAAGTGTGTAAGACAAGGACAGGATGACTACAGGAACTCAGTATGACCCTGAAAATAGAAAGAAAGAAAGAAAGAAAGAAAAAGAAAGAAAGAAAGAAAGAAAGAAATAGTGCCTTAGCACACTAAAATCTGGGTGGTGTGGGGAAGGCTGTGTGTGTCTAAGTGTCTGTCCATCTGTCTTTCTCCCTGTGAAAGGCAGCTGCCTCTGCCTCATGCCAAGGGCAATTGATGAAAATCCTCCTCCAGCTCAGGAAGAGCCAGGCAAGCCCCTGTGGGGAGCTGGGCTTGAAGTGCTCCCATCTTCATTTTCCCCACTTCGGGGAAGTGTCTGATTTTCCCTGCTGACCCAAAGGACAAGTGTTTCCAAGGCCTTTTTTGTAACCCCAGTGAGATTGAGGCACTTGGGTTACCTAACCTAGCTGGGCAGGCAGTTTTGGTGCTGTGTGCTTGCCCACTGCTCCAGAGTGCTGGCGCTCCTGCCCACGCCGAGCATGCTCCAGAAGAGACGGCTGTGCATGCCTGCCTTGCCCGCCGTCTTCACTGTCTTCCTCATGAACTGCCTGCTTGTTAACACCCCAATCCTCCTCCTCTGTGTAAAGGCAGCACCCTTACCTTCTTAGGTTGACCTTGAAATCCTCCCAGTAGCATGAGCAGAGCAAACCCTCTGGAGCAGGTGTTGGTGGGAGGCAGCTCCCTGCTCTGCAGAGGGTCCCACTCCCTGTGATGCAGCTTGGCAGGATGCTTTTGGTTGAGGCAGCTGAAGATGCCAGGCCACCCCCTCTCCCAAGGTGTGAGAAGAGATCTCAAACCATGCAGCTCAACTGCTCCCCAGTGTCAGATGCCCCCCTTCCCCTCCTGCTCCTCCCTCCTCTCATCAGACTTCCCACCAAAATTTCTCTTCTGCTTAGTGTGTAGTCATCCTCCATCTTTGCCCTTTTGCCTCTGATGGATTTTGACTGTATTTTAAATACTGTATTTTTTTTGACTTGTGCTTTCCATGACTAGTTTTCATGGTTCCAGGGTTTTTTTACTAACTTTGACTGCATCTCTCTATCTTCTCCCTTTCTGCATCCCCCCCCCTCCCGGCCCCCCCAGACCTCGCAGTGTTCAAGGAGCGGCTGAGAGTGTTAACAGTAGGAGGTATGCAATTAATGAGCCCTTAACCCTCTGGAGTGCAGGACTCTGTTTGAATAGGTTATTCTGGGCATGAACTGAGCTGGTAAAGTGGACCCCACCCATCTCCCACCACTCCTGAGTTTTGCGACGTTTTATTTTTGATTTCTACTCTAAGTCTTGATGTAGGTGTGTGGTTAGTGACACTTTGCCTTGTAGAAATCCTCAGTTTGAGCCTTGCTGACCTTTTCTATACCATGTTTGCATGCTTGGCTTGCTAGAGTACATGTTTTGTTGTGAATATTAATTTTACAAGGCCTCAATCTCCCTCATTGGTTCAAGGCTCCTAAAAATCCAAGCTGTCTTCAGGTTTTCTCGCAGGGAAAATTTGGCAGCTCGTCCCTTGTCTTCCTCCATCCGATGGTGTTGCTGCCTATGAATACCAAGTCCTCTTAGAGCTGGCAGGCTGCAGCAAAGCAGAAGCAAAGATGCTTAGATGTCCTAAAACTCCTTGTAAAATCTGATACTCCCTAAAGTGTGCCAGAGTGTCTTCAAAGCATCACAGCAGAACAAGGCAAAGCCCCATGCTGCAGGTCTGCAAACTTCAGCAAATTACTGAGGATTCCCTGAAACCCTTCAGGCAGTTTGTGTGGGATGCTCCCTGCTGCCTCTCTCCATTTCTGTTTGCCTGGAAACCAATGAGAAGCCCCAGAGACATGGAGCCAAACTCTCAACTTCTGCCTGGTTCAGTGTTCCTAGGCATAGCTCTAGAGCAGAGCTGCTGGGGCCTGGCTTCGTTCCCTCTCCTGGGATTCTAGTGTCCAGGAGGGTGGCGTGAGCAGCAGAGGGGGTGGACAGCAGTGGCAGCCAGGAATGTGTCCACTACAGGCTGACTGGAGTGTTCCCAGTCTCTGGAATTGCCCCTCAAGGCTGCACAGGGATGAGCCATGACCAGCCCTGTCACCATGGAATCACAGACTGACTTAGGCTGGAAGAAGCCTGTCATACCATCCAGTTCACTAGACCAGGTTGCTCCAAGCCTGGCACTGAACACTTGGATTGGGCTATCTACAGCTCACTGTCTGTTCCTGACCAGACAGCAAGGGATAGACTTTTAAGACGAAGTTCAGGGAAGGGGCCAGCTCAGGAGGAGCCAGCTTTTTGCCTCCTATTCCATGAGGAAGGTGGGTTACACTGCCCTATAGTGTTTAGATGGCGTTCCCCACCCCATCTCTAAAAGAACCCCCAGATGGGGTCCTGGGCTGGTTTGGAGGAAGCTGGAAGGAATAGTGGTATGTGTTTCCTCTGCAGCTCCTGCCTGGGTTTAGGAAACACCTTGGCACCAGGCCTTGTTGGGAGTGTGGGAGGGATGGGCAGGAGCCCAAGAGAGGCGCTAGGGTTGTAGACTCACTCCTTCATCCAAGCTTCTGCTTCAGAAGGGTCCTCGGGCTCCTCAGTTCCTGGCCCTGCTTCTGCCTTTCTGTGTCAGTTCAGCAAGGTCAGCACTGTCCCTCCTCTGTGCCTCAGTTTCCCCACAGACAACCATGAATTTCAGTGGGTAGTGAGGCACCTCTGATGGCTTTGGGGTACAGCGGGACTTACCTGCAGCCCTAAATCCCAACCTCCAGCTCTTGAGGCCCGCTCAGCCCCTCTCCAGGCCCAGCCCAGCTCCTCATAGTCCCCATACCATGAGTATGAGCTGCCTCCAAACCTTCAGCTGCCAGCCCCAAAGGGAGGAGGTTTGCTGAGCAGAGCTAGGCAAAAGCTCTAATTAAAAAGCTGTTGATTAAGGTGAAAGGGTACCTGGACAGCCAAACCCCTGAGTGGCTGCTGACTGCCCTGCTCCCGGGCTGAGCTATTCAGGAGAGTCCGTCAGAGCCCTGTTGCCTTTTCTCTTCCTTGCTTCTCTGTCTCTCCCTCCTTGGGGTTTTGTCTGTTTGGTTGCGTGTGTTTTAACTGTTTCCTTCTCTGTGTTGACTCCATTTTTAATTCCCACCATGTGCCAACACCTTCAGTGTGCTTGGTGACTCCTCAATTCCTGTTTCTTTTCTCTTCCCTCTGTTATAATTTGTGGTGTGTTTTTTGTGTTCTTGGGGCTCCAAACTCCCTGACTCACCCTGGATTTTAATTGCCTGTTTCCATGCATATACATTGCTTTGTGGTTCATTTCCTGTGGTGCCTTCCGTAATAACTAATTGTTCTGTGCTTAATGTGTTTTTGTTCAATTATGGCTTGGTTTTTATCCATATAAACCTCCTTCATGCTTATTGTTTTTTTTTATGCTGCTTTTTTTTGTCCCTTCCCCACCTCTCCCAAATGCACCTGGTCCCCATGTGATGGTATCCCCGTCCCTCTTCCTTCCTTCTTTCTCTTGCTTGTCCCACCCATGACAAATCCTGCAGGCTTTTACGGTCTGGATGAATCTGACCTCGACAAAGTTTTCCACTTGCCCACAACCACTTTCATTGGTGGAAATGAATCGGCTCTTCCACTCCGGGAAATCATCCGCCGGCTGGAGGTGAGGAGGGCAGGGGTCTATGCCAGACTTCTGTGCAGCCAGGGGCAGGGGCAGAGCGGTTGTCTTTGGAAAGTCCTGGGTCAACCTTCACATTGTAAGATTTTCAGTTTGGGAACTGCTTCACAGCACTTGCTCCACTCACGAGAGCCACCTCGAGTAACCTGCTCAGCTCTGATCACCTCCAGCTTTCTGCTGCATTGCAGCAATGCACTTGGTTTGCCCAAGGTGGAGCAAACACCAGGCAACTGGATATTGCCTTTTTTGAAACCTCTCCAGCTATGCTTTCCAATTTGAAGCAGCAGCTGGTGCTGGCAGAGCACAGGAGTGGCCTGGAGGCCAGTGGTCCCCTCACCAGGCACTGTAGCAGTGTTGCTGTCCTGCATGGGGGTCCATTAGAGGGTCTTGGTGCAGTTGAGACCCCTGGGGCTGGGGCTTCCAAGCTTGTACAGGCAGTTCCCCTCTTCTGCCAAATTTCATCCCCTCCTGTGCTTGGACTGATCGCAGGCAGCTCTCAGGCATGCTGCAGGCTGCTCAGATAGTCTCTGCTGAGACCAGCTGACCTTGGAAGAAGCAAAACTGTGTCAACATCTTAGTTCAGCTGTAGGAATGGGCTCCTCGTGTTGCGGGAGGAGCTTCTTCTGATTCTTCCCTGCCCTGTGATGTGGGATTTTGGACTGTTCACAGGTGATGCCACCAAGAGGGAAAATCTCTCCTCTGAGGTCTGTACAGAGGACCTGAGGGGCTGACTGTGGGCCCCTCAGGGAAGGGGAATTACACAGGTTGATGCTGGGTCATATGCACGGTCCATGCTGCCTGCAGCATCCCGGAACATGCCCTGCCACATCCCTTTTCCTGGGAATACAGCTCAAACAAGGCTCTTAAAGCTGGGCTTTTGCAGGGCTGGCAGCTGGGGTCCCCCTAGGACCCCACTCCAGATGCCAGGCATGAGGGTCGGTGTCTGTGCTGGCACAGAAGGGCTTTTTGGATGAAAGGGTGTAAAGGGGGGAATGAAGAAACTCTGGCCCTGTGATCCAGTGGGATACTGCAAGTGCCTGTCCTTTGGGGGTTTGAGGTGCCGAAGCACCTGGCTGTCGTCTGATGGCCCCTCATTTCCCACTGGAGCAGATGGCATACTGCCAGCACATTGGCGTGGAGTTCATGTTCATCAATGACCTGGAGCAGTGCCAGTGGATCCGGCAGAAGTTTGAGACCCCAGGCATCATGCAATTCACCAATGAAGAGAAGCGCACGCTGCTGGCCAGGCTGGTTCGCTCTACCAGGTACCCTGGGGGCGCGTCACCTTCTCCATATCTTCCCCAGGAGGTTTGCTCCCATCCGGAGTGATGCAGTCACCAGCTGAGTCACATCTTGACATCATCTGTTGCCATCAGCTTAACGAGCAGATTGACGCCAGTGAGCTGCCAGCCTGGCAGGCTCAGGTGCTGGCAAATAGCCTGAAAATGTGGATGATCCTGAAAGAAAAGGTCTTAAAATAAGGATTAAGTGCAGCATGGTGTTAGAGTGGGGGGAAATGGCCAGCTGAGCTCTGGGGGAAGACACTAAAGTGACTGCTGTGTGCTGCATGGTACCAGCTTGAGCATCAGTCAGTGCTGTGGCTCCCTTGGTGCAGTTCCCGTCCCTTCTCTGGTTTCTACCCTCAGCTGCGGCTCTGGCATTGATCCCTCTCTCCCTTTGCCTTCTAGGTTTGAGGAGTTCCTCCATCGGAAATGGTCTTCGGAGAAGCGTTTTGGTCTGGAGGGATGTGAAGTGCTCATCCCAGCCCTAAAGACCATTATTGATAAGTCAAGTGAGAAGGGAGTGGATTATGTGATCATGGGGATGCCCCACAGGTAACCTTGCCTCAAGCCATGGTGCTACTTGGGGCAGGGAGGAGGTGGGGGGGATACTGCCAGGGTTTGGTACTCGAGGGCACACTGGTTTCTGCCATCACCTAACTGGTCTTGGTTGGTGATGAACCTCAGCTGAAGAGCTCAGGCCTTGGCTGCTCTCTGCTCATCAGAGTCTTTCCAGCTTGTTTGTAAATTCATCTGGAGAGGGGGGTGGTGGCTTGAGGGTGTTGCTGGAGTCATCCTGAAATCCCAGCTCTTGCCCACTCTGGGGCATCTCAACAAGTATGTAGGATGTGGTGTTGGCCAAACCATCTCTGTACTGAGGGGTCTTCAGGCTCCTTCTGGGGAAGCCTCCATCTCTGGGTGACCCCACAGCCATTGCAGGAGTCATGGGCTGTGGCAGTGGGGGTTGTAGATCACCGTCAGCACTCAATAGCTGTCAGCAGTGGTCTTGCTTTTGCAGGGGACGCCTGAATGTTCTTGCCAACGTGATCAGGAAAGAGCTGGAGCAGATCTTCTGCCAGTTCGACTCCAAGCTGGAGGCTGCTGATGAGGTGAGCTTCTCCCCTGCCTGCAGCAGGTTCCTGCTGCCTGTCCCTGAGCAGTGCCCAAGGGCTGTGACTGGATTGTGCCACTGTTTCTGGTGCCACTCAGTGGCTCTGGTGTTCTAAGGATTTCCATGTTGCAAGCACACCTGGGTGATGGGAGCCTTTGTAGAGGTGCCAGTGCTGGTCTGTCCTTGCCAGTCCTGGGGGTGATATGTGCCCTGGCTGCTACCCGTGTCTCCAGCACAGGCTGGGCTGTTGGCAGCTCTCCAGGCATGAAGCAGCCTTGGGATGGATGCTGAGAGGAGGGGAAGGTGGCCGGGAACAGAAGTTAATTTGTGCCCCTGGTCTCCATCTGGAGTTCTAAAGCAGCTCCAAAATCTCTGTTGCTGCAATAAACTTGTGCTCCAAAGCTTCAGCATCATAAGCTGGAATGATTTGGATTTTGGGAAGCTGTGCTGGGTTGGCTCGATCCTATCATGACCTTCAGTGGAACTTCAAGGTGAGAAAGCAGCAGCCTGTGGCCTCGAGGTGGCCTGACAAGGTACCTGGCAGCCTATTGGGATTGGTGCCATGGATGGCCGTGCTGCTGCAGTGTGGGTAGAGCTCAGGCAAGTGTTACCTGTTTTTCAGGGTCTTTGCCGAACCTACCACACTTGCTTCATCCCCCGCATCTTCAGCTGTATTTAGATGGGCTGGATGCATGTCTGAAGTTGGTAGTGGTTTGGCACCTGGAACAGGCTTTCCTAGGTGCCAGTTCAGCTCCTGCAGTGAGTGCCTGCTGTGTTGTGACAGTACCTCCAAAAAATGCTCCCCTCTTCCAGCCTTGGGGTCAGCACTCCTCTGTCTCCTTGCACGCCCCAAAAGCCACTCATGCTTCTGGGGGTGACTCTCTTCTCCCCTCCACCAGGGCTCCGGTGACGTGAAGTACCACCTGGGAATGTACCACCGGCGGATTAACCGCGTCACTGACAGGAACATCACCCTTTCCTTGGTGGCAAATCCTTCTCATCTGGAAGCAGCTGATCCTGTTGTTCAAGGCAAGACTAAGGCAGAACAGTTTTACTGTGGGGACACGGAGGGGAAGAAGGTGAGTGCTGCTCAAATGTGTGTAGTGAAGTGGCCTAGGCTGGATGGATTTTGGTGGAGACGGGCTGGTGGGAAAGTGAAGTAACTTGTCTGCTTTTTGTTTGATGTGCCCCTTCCTCTGCTGTCACCCTGCTGTCACCCAGACTTTGCTCCCCCATCCTTCTTTCTCCTCTGTCTTTGGAGATAACTTTTGGAGGGGCTTGCTCACCCTAGGTTCCCATTGCTGCTTTCTTCACCGAACTGACTAGGCTGAGCTGTGAGCACAGCAAATGCACAACCCCTGACTGAAAGGAGGGACAGGAGGGGCACTCCAAGGCAATCCAAGCACCACACCTTAGAGGGCTTGGCAGCAGGATCTCAGTGTGATGAGAGATAACCATTCCTGGGACTGGGAAAGCTGGAGTTGGCAACAGGAGGCAGCTCTCCACATCCGGGTGGCAAGGAGCTGTGGGGTGCTGTTTGCTGTGTGATTCATTGCAGACCTGTCTCCAATCCCAAGAAGTGGAAGAGTGAGATCCAAAGTGCTTCCCTCCCTCCTACATCCCAAGGGCTGGATATAAATAGACATATCTTGTCCTCGCCTGGCAGGCGGTGTCCTCAGCCAGCCCCTGGGATGGTGCCAAAATAATGTTAGTGGCTCTGAAGCTCCTGGGTCTGCTCCTGCCCATGGGGCTTCTCAGCTGAAAGTGTGAGGGAGCAGGGTTTTCTTCTCTTCTTCCCCCAGTGAGAAAAAGGCTTTGCTTTGGGATGTATGTATCTGAGAATGGGACTTTCTGCCCAGCTGGGGCATACCGGGTGTTGGTTTGCTGTCTGCTCAGGGTGCCCCAAGGGTGCTGCTCTTGCTGAGGTGGTGCTAGTGTCCACAGCCACTGCCCAGTGGTGTGTCAGCCATGGCTGACTCCACTCCTGTCCCTTGGGAAAGCATTGGATGTGTTGCTCCATGTTCTTTCTGGGATGCTGAAAGCTTGTGGGGAGGAGACATGGGCCCTTTTCTGGTGGTGCCCTGCTTGCTGTCCCTGATGACTGCCATGGCTTCCCTTCTCCCAGGTGATGTCCATCCTCCTGCATGGAGATGCTGCATTTGCAGGGCAGGGCATTGTGTATGAGACGTTTCACCTGAGCGACCTTCCCTCCTACACCACCCACGGCACTGTCCATGTTGTGGTCAACAACCAGGTGAGGAGCAAATCCCCTGTACCTGTGGGCCTCTGGCAGAGCTGTCTCTGCAGACTCTGGGCCAGGGAGTAGCTGGAACCAGCAGCAGCTGTTTCCCTGCCAGTGATCCTGGCAGGAGCCCTAACCTGGGGTCAGCAGGGGGTACTTCTCACCCAGCTGCTCAACGGCAGCAGCTTTTGAGCCCAGTGTGATTCAGAGGTAATAGAACCTAATGCTCAGTGTGCGAGGTCTGACAGGGCTGATCCTGTCTGCCACCATGGAAACCAGAGACATTTTGCTGGGACCAGCCTGTCCCCACAGGTTCAACAGGTACCGGGATGTACCACTGTGTCCAGACACAGGAGACAGGCAGGTTGTGCATCCACAGCCCAACTGCAGCAGCTGAGCTGCCCTTGGAGCTGTGTGGACAGTTTCCTGGGCCAGCAAAGTGCAGCTGCCTCATGCCAAGACAGCTGTGATATCAGTGTCCAAAGAAGGAGCTGCTTAGCAAAGCCATGTCCCAAATCCAATTGATAACACTGTGCTCATCCCATTTCCCCTCACCTGCTACAGATTGGCTTCACAACAGACCCACGGATGGCCCGCTCCTCCCCATACCCGACCGACGTAGCCCGTGTGGTCAACGCGCCGATCTTCCATGTCAATGCAGACGACCCTGAGGCCGTTGTCTATGTGTGCAATGTGGCAGCAGAATGGCGAAGCACCTTCCATAAGGACGTGGTGGTGGATTTGGTAAGGAATGTGACACAAGTCCCTGAAGCTGGGGTGTGCTTGTGTCCCTCCTGGGCTGTTTGGGACCCTCCCTCACATGACCCAGGTAGCTCCCGAGTGCTTTTGGTCACAGACAGCTGTATTCAAAGGCTCTTTCCTTTCCTGGCAGGTTTGTTACAGGCGCAACGGGCACAATGAGATGGATGAACCCATGTTCACGCAGCCCCTGATGTACAAACAGATCCGGAAACAGAAACCAGTGTTGCAGAAATACGCAGAGCTGCTGATTTCCCAGGGGGTGGTAAATCAGCCAGAGTACGAGGTACCATCTGTGGGGCCTGAAAGCTGCAGATGCCACTTATGTGGTTCAGACCTGGGTGTGAACCATGTGAAGGGCTCCACATGGGCCCACAGGAACCATGTGCTTGTGCTTTGTAACCTAAAGGTGGCAGAGCTGTGCCGGGGTTGGGCGCATGCTGCAGACCTAGCAGTGATGGACTTCGGAGCCAAGGCTCGTCCTTGAACGGTGCTAGCTCTGAAAAGTGCAGGAACATCTAGTTCAAGGATTGCCCTGTGATTAGTGTGGAACAGGCCATGCAGCTCTGGGCCACTGCAGCACAGATGGGTCCCAGTGCTCGGGATTGCTGTGGCCGTGGGTATCTGGGGCAGGTCCTGTCCCGGTTCTGCTGCTTGGGCAGCTTGTGACACAGACGCTCTGCCAGTCCTGCTTGCCCTGGCACCACCTTTCAGCATCAGTAGGGTTGAACACAAGATGTCAGCTCTGAGCCTAGCAGAGCTGTCCCTTGGGGTACAAAGGTCCCAGCTGAGGCTGAACTGCACAGCTTTGGGACTCCCCTGCTGTGGGGACCACCTCTGCCCTCCAGCACCCTTGCAAGCTTACACCGAGGTCCTCAGGCTCAACACCCTTGTTTGGAAATCCCCTGTTAAGGTTTTTCTGCCTCCTGGTTTTGCCTTTCAGGAGGAAATTGCCAAGTACGATAAGATTTGTGAGGAGGCCCATGCCAGATCCAAGGATGAGAAGATCTTGCACATCAAGCACTGGCTGGACTCACCTTGGCCAGGTAAGGCACTAGCAGCGATTTGGAGGCCGTAGCAAAGCACCCGGCCTCTCTAGAGCCATGGCAGACATTATCTAGTAAACCACCCAAGAGGGGAGGTTGGTGTTGCTCTCCCCATTCCTGGTGTCCCCACCTTTGCTTGAGGTTGTCTGTGACCTGAGGTCTTCCCATGGATCTGGCACATCTCCTCCACCATGATGTCTCTCCTCTGACAGGTTTCTTCACTTTGGATGGGCAGCCCCGGAGCATGACCTGCCCTTCCACTGGCCTCAATGAAGAGGACCTGACTCATATTGGTCAAGTGGCCAGCTCAGTGCCAGTGGAGGATTTCACTATCCATGGAGGTAGGAGCTTGTGGAAGCTGTGCCAGACTGGGCATTTGTTCTGGAGAGATTTGAGATAGGGCTGGGATGTGGCTTGGAAGGAAGGGACGTTTTGGATTGCTTCAATATGCGTGGGCAGCAGGTCAAGGGTGGGGATACTTCCCCCTCTACGCTGCACTCCTGAGACCCTGCCTGGAGCACAGCTCTGGGGGCCCCAAAACAAGCAAAACCTGGACCTGTTAGAGCAGGTCCAGAGGATGCCTTGAAAATTATACCAATGCTGGAGCCCCTCTGCAGCAACTCCAAGAGAGCTGAGAGTGTCTAGGCAGGAGGAAAGAGGGCTCCAGGGAGACCTAAGGGACCCTTCCAGTGCCTAAAGGAGCTTCCAGAGAGGTGGAGAGGCACTTTGCACCAGGGCATGGAGTGACAGGACAAGAGGGAATGGCTTCCCACTGCCAGAGGGCAGTGTTAAATGGGATATTGAGAAGAGAAGTCTTCCTTGTGAGGGTCATAAGGCCCTGGTACAGGTTTCCCAGAGAAGTTGTGGCTGGAAGTGTTCAAGGCCAGGTTGGACAGTGCTTGGAGCAACCTGGTCTAGTGGAAGATGTCCCTTCTAGTGGAAGAAACCCCTATGACAGGGGTTGGGCTGGATGATCTTTAAGGTTCCTTCTCACCCAGACTCTTGAGTCTATGAGAACTTGTTCATGAGAGAGCTGTAGGCAAGGGAAGTGAACCAAGGAATAACTCTTCTTTGGAGCTGATCTTTCCCTGCAGTCCTGATTCCTTGTCCATGGTTCATCCCTCTAGCAGAGGTGAATCCATTCCTCTGCCCACGGCACTTGCAGTCTGTCAGTCCGGTGGCTGGTTGTGGAACAAACTTAGTGTCACTGGAGCTCTGTCCCATGCTGGCTCTGAAATGGCTCCTGTCCCGGCAGGTTTGAGCCGTATTCTGAAAACCCGTGGAGAGATGGTGAAGAATCGGACGGTCGACTGGGCCCTGGCAGAGTACATGGCATTTGGCTCCCTGCTCAAAGAGGGCATCCACATCCGCCTGAGTGGCCAGGATGTTGAGAGGGGGACATTTAGGTAAAGCCCTGCTTTTGGAGGCTTTAAAGGCAGTTCCAGCCTTTCTGTAAGGGATCCACAGGCTAATGACAAAGTAACTCTTATCTCTTATCCCTTTTCCAGCCATCGCCACCATGTCCTGCATGATCAGAATGTGGACAAGAGGACCTGTATCCCCATGAACCACCTCTGGCCCAACCAGGCTCCATACACTGTCTGCAACAGCTCCCTATCAGAGTACGGTGTCTTGGGTGAGTGAGTGGGTCTGTGCTCACTGCCCAGGGTGAAGCTGCTCTGGAAGGGTAACCCAACCCTCTCACTGCTCTTCCATTCCTCAGGATTTGAGCTGGGTTTCGCCATGGCCAGTCCCAACGCCCTGGTGCTTTGGGAAGCCCAGTTTGGGGATTTCCACAACACTGCTCAGTGCATCATCGACCAGTTCATCTGTCCCGGCCAGGCCAAGTGGGTCAGGCAGAATGGCATTGTCCTGCTGCTTCCCCATGGCATGGAGGGCATGGTAAGGACTCCCCCTGCTCACCCTGGAGGCAGAGCCCTGGACAGCAGTGGCGTGGACGGAGCACTGCTCGTGACATGGCAGTGCCTGACATCGGGTTCTCATGCCTGCCTTGCCCGGCAATGACCATCCCCTGCTTGGTCTTTGTAGGGTCCCGAGCACTCCTCTGCCCGCCCGGAGCGATTCCTGCAGATGTGCAATGATGATCCCGATGTCTTCCCTGTGAGTGGTGGCCCCTGTTTGTGGTGCTCAGCCTAGCCCTCCTGTGCCCTGGATTGGGCTGGGTGGAGGGCAGCAACACCTGTGTGGGCTTAGCACAGTGGGAGCTGATGGCAGGAGGCATGGGATGCCTTGGGCTCATATATCAGGAGGGTTTGGGGAAAGGGCCTGTACCTGGTGCCCTGGCTGCACCTCCACTGAACCTGGGGCTGTGGCATAGTCTGAGGTAGAGGTGGCCCTGAAAGTGGCACGAGAGGGGGTTGCTGGCCACCCCCACAGCCAGACCGAGGTGGAGGGCACAGCCCTGGAGCCTCTCCCAGGTCTCTGTGGGACTCTCTGTGCTCTGGAGAGGGAGGGAGGGAAGGAAGGGAAGGGAGGGAGGGCTGGGGACCACTCCTCTCCCTGCTGCTGGAGCCACAAGGCCAAGAGGTACCATGTGTTTCCTGAAATCCCCTCACCCGTGCTGGCCGAGACAGAAGCTGCTGGATGACTTTGATGTGCGTCAGCTCTATGAGTGCAACTGGATTGTTGTGAACTGCTCCACTCCAGCCAACTTCTTCCATGTCCTCCGGCGCCAGATCCTCCTGCCCTTCCGCAAACCGGTCAGTACCAGCAGCTCCATGCCCAGCTTGGTGCCCAGGCAGGGTGCTTTGTCCCTGCTGGACTGGGATGGCGCTGGGGACAGACAGCTTGTTCCTGCACCTCAAACACGGGCAGTTAGCCTCTGCCTGGCTAAGGACCTCATGGTGCTCGGGACTGGCTTGGCAGTCGATGTGTAGCTGCTGGCTCGTGGGGGCTGTGACCCCTTCCCAAACTCCGTGGGGAGGCTGGGGCTGTTGGAGTCAACAGACAGTGATACATAACCTAATTCAACCACTTTCAGTCAGCTCCAGCCATGGGAAAGGCAGGTCCCTGGTAGCCCCTCCACCTTTTCCCCAGGGGACATCCCTCCTGGGATGTTGGTGCTGTCAGGAATGGGTGCCCAATCTGGCAGAGTACCGCAGCTGAATGAGAAGCAAATCTCTGGCAGTTGCTCCCTTGCTCAGGCAGGATGGGCAGGGGGGCAGGCAGGTCGCTGGTCCAGCACTGGCTTGCAGCGGAGGCGTTTCTGGCAGGGCTGACCACCTTGCTCTGCCTCTTATCCCCTACTCCAGCTGATAATCTTCACTCCAAAGTCGCTGCTGCGCCACCCTGAAGCCCGCTCCAGCTTCGATGACATGCTGCCAGGTACAAGTAGCACAGAGCTGCCTGCATTTCCCCCACACCACTCCACAGGCTGAAGGGCAGGAGCCTGTGGCCTTGGGTGAAGTCTGCCTGACAGAAAGCCTCCCCATGCTGGAGAGTGGCCCAGTGAGGCCAGGGCCATCTCCTTGGCACACGGGAGCCTCCCCCTCATCAGGGCCGAGCCTGGCACCCTTAGGAGACTTGGCTCAGTGGTGCTTCCTCCATCAGCAGCCACTTGCTGCTGGGATTTGGTAGCCCCAAGTGGCATGTGATGGTTTGTAGTGGGCATTGCACCTGTACCTGGGTCAGCTGACTCAGCCTGAGAGGCCTGACTCTGCCTCTTGCAGTCCCAGAAGGGGCTGGCATGGGATGTGGGTGCAGTTGCTGCTGGCACAGTGCTGTGAACTGCTGTGGCTCAGGGTGCTGTTCTCTTCCTTGGCAGGCACCCACTTCCTCCGTGTCATCCCTGACAGTGGCCCTGCAGCCCAGAACCCCGAACAGGTGAAGCGGGTGCTGTTCTGCACTGGCAAGGTGTACTACGACCTGACCCGTGAACGCAAGGCCCGGCAGATGGAAGCTGATGTGGCCATCACCAGGGTGGAGCAGGTGAGCAGGGTCCTGCCAGCGCCATTCCTGCGGGCTAAGGGGTTCTGCAGCCCCTGAGATGCTGCCCCATATACCCTGTGACATCGCTCCTGTATCCCCTGCAGCTCTCCCCATTCCCCTTCGACCTCCTCCAGCGGGAAGCCCAGAAATACCCAGCTGCCGAGCTGGTGTGGTGCCAGGAAGAGCACAAGAATCAGGGCTACTATGATTATGTCAAACCCCGGCTCCGCACCACCATCAACCGTGCCAAGCCTGTCTGGTAAAGATGCAGGGAGTGACTGTGAGAGTGGGAGGGAGTTGGTTGGTACAGACCCTTCTCATGGCTCACCTTCTCTCCGGCAGGTATGCAGGGCGGGAGCCAGCAGCTGCCCCTGCCACCGGCAATAAGAAAACCCACCTGACAGAGCTGCAGCGGCTGCTCGACATGGCCTTCAACCTCGATGCCTTCAAGGACCTGGCCTGAGCGCTGGCGCGGTGCAGCATGCTCCTCCATCTGTCTGTCCGTCTCTGTCCCTCGCTCGCCTTCCCCCTTCAACTACAGACCTTGTCAACCCTACACTGGTGCCTGGAGTCCTTGTCTGCCTCATGCCAGGGTGGCATTGGTGCAGCTACCCTGGGAGCAAGAGGGTCTGGCGGCTGCCTGCTGCCATGGTGGGTGAGACCCATGGTCCTCCAGACCCCTGGATGGACTGGTCCCCAGGGCTCCTCTACTGGGATGTCCAGTGCAATGAGTCAGTTGCTTCCCAGTTCCTCCTAGTCTTGGACTTGCCCCTGTGCAGCCACTGCCTGCCTCTTGGAGGAGGGAGATAGGGCATCTGCATGCCCTGAGGGCCCAGACAGGTGTGAGAGTGCTGTGCCCGTTTCAGTTTTGCCTGTTCCTTTCCCTCTCTGCATCTGCACCATCCCCCAGCTCTGAGCCCCTGCAGGGACAGTGCTGGTGCTGGGTGGCTTATCCTCTTGTGGGATCCTGAGTGGGGGTCGAGGGAGGTGATCCCCCGGATGGGGCTCGTTGTTGGCAGCTCGAGAGTCCACTGCGTCTTCCCACAGGAGGTCCTTAGGGGGGATGAGGGCGATGGGGGCAACGCCAGCTGGCACTCGCTGTCGGTATCCCCAGAACCTACCATGGCCTTTCGGTGCGACGCAGGTCCTTTAGCTGCACGAGGGAGGTCGGGGGGTACGCGTGCCTTCGCTGTCACACACCGGGTCGCACATCGTGTCACCGCACTATCCGTGCGGCGCGCGTGGGTCGGCGTCCCTGCGCGCAACCCGTTCACACCCTCACACACATGCACGGTGCCACATGCGCGCACGTCTCGCGGTCCCGCCGCTGCGGTAGCAGCGCCCGTCGTGCAGCCACACTAGTGTTGCCCCCGGCGCCCCGCACACGGGAGCCCGCACTCCTCTGCTCCCCTCACCCGCGCTCTCCCCTGCCGCCCAGTCTCCTCTTCGGCGCTCGGCTACCCGCGCCTGACGGGGTGGGGGCGGGGCCTGCATACTGATGAGCGCGCGGCACCATTGTGCGCGGCGGCGGTCTGGCCCCGCCCCCCGGCCCCGCCCCCCGCGGAGCTGCGGCCGCGCGCGGCTGAAGATCCCGCGCAGCCTCCGCGCAGCCGCGCGCGCTC
>VXAC01007945.1:13686-24664 GCA_013399225.1 Rhipidura dahli | reverse complement strand
TCCAACCTGGCCTTGGGCACTTCCAGGACTGGCGGCTTTTGGAAAAGAAGGAATAAAATAAAGAGGAATAAAATAAAAGAATAGGAATTTTTAAAAGTGAGGGGGAAGGGAAAGTAAAAGGAATAAAATAAAATAGAATAAAATAGAATAAAATAAAATAAATAAAATAAAATAAATAAAATAAAATAAAATAAACTTCCCTTCTTTCAGGAAAGCTTTGTGGGCCCAGGGGCTGCTCTTCCTTCCCATTCCCAAATTCTGCAGCCGGGGTGGGATCAGAGCTTTGGGATGTAAAAATCCCGGAATGTTCCCCTGAAAAGCTGATTCCTTCCTTTCCCTGCTCTGCCAAAGGGGCACAAATCCAGGCAGGCAGAGGCAACAAATTCGGGAAAAAACTGGAGATTCCCCCATCCCACGTGCCCAAATTCCCACCCCTCCCCTTCCCAAAGAAAAACCCCACCCAGGACTCGGGGAAGCTCCAAAACTTCTCGGTGAGGGCGGCGCAGGGAAATCTCTGGAATCGCAGACTCCGAGGGTTCCGCTTTATTCCCACATTTTTTATTTACACAAAATCCCTCCAAGGGCCATTCCAAGGCCTCCAAGCTGGACTCTCCTGCTTTTCCAGAGGTTTTTTCCAGAGGTTTTTCCCCCCTCCCCACCCGGGGTTAATGCTGTTAGTGGTGCTTCGGGGGGGCCCGGGGCAGGGAAAATGGGATTGGGCTTTGGAAAAGTCAGGGCTGGATGGGAACGGGACAGCTGGGAATGGATCCATAAAAATCCACCCTGGAATGGCAACAGACGGGATGGATCCATCCAAATCCACTCCGGGAATGCCAGCACATGGATTTGATCCATAAAAATCCACTCTGGGAATGCCAGCACTGGGATCGGATCCATAAAAACCCCTCTGGTAACGGCAGGAGAGGCCGGATCCATCCCCATCCCACCGGGAATTCCGGCACATCCCCCGCGGTGCCCCTGGGAGCGGGGAAGGAACAGGAAAAGCCGTTTTTTTTGGGGTTTTGGGGGTTTTTTTTCTCCATAAAAAGCTCCCAAATCCGTTTATTGCACAAAGAGAGGGAAAGGCTCCCACGAAACCAACGGCACGGGCAGCTGGAATTCCAAGCCAAGGAATTCCTTGCGCTGCTCTCCTGGGAATTCCAGGCCCTGCCCATCCCCTGGGAATTCCAGGGAGAATTCCCAGCTCCTCCCGGGGGCGTTTCCTGCTCAGCATCAACCCAATCCCACCCCAAAACCTGCAGGAGGCAATCTGGGATCTCCAGGAATTCAGGAAAGACAACCTTGCCCAGGCTTCCCCTCCTCCCCTTATCCCCAATTTTTGGGTTTTTTTTGTTCTTTTTTTAATTCTTTCCAAGCAAATTCCAGCCCTGGAGTGAAAATTGAGGAGAAGAAGGAAGGAAGGACCTTCCCTCCAACTCCCCCCCAAAAAAATAAAGCTGGAAAAATCCTCATTTTTAAAACTATTCCTGTCCAGATTTCGCCCCAGTTTAAAACTTCTACGACCTCCCCACGAATCCCAAGCCCCAAATCCCCCGATTTAAAAGGAATTTTGGCACTTTTCCCACAGGGGGGGTGGGGAAAACAAAAAAAAATCGATTTTAAGGACTTTTAGTGCGTGGAAGGCAGGGCAGGAGGCTCCAGCCATTCCAAGAAATTTTAGGGAGCAGAAGGAGCGGGGGGAAGGGGGGAAAAAAAGTAGGGAAAGGCGGGATTAGGGATCAATAGCTTATCCAGGCGGGGCTTCCCAAATCCCCGCAGTCAAACACGGAAGCTTCGCTCCTGTCCATGTAAACATTTCCAGAGGTGCAGCAGCTCCTTGGAGCTTCCCCACACTTCCTTATCCTAAAGTTTTTCTGTGCCTTTTCCTTTCCTGGCTCTCCGGGCGCTCTGGGATCGCTGCCGAAGGAGCGGGATCCTTATCCCGGAGCTCACGGGAAGGGGTTGTTTTCCCCTCCAGATCCCGTGGGAGGCTCGGGGTGGGATTGGCAGAGCCCCCTCTGAGTCCCAAGGGTTTGGCTTTTCCAGGCCTCGGCAGCGCAATTCCATCGGGATAACAGGGTGGGATTTTGGGATGAAGCCCCCGCCCCGAGCCGCCTCCGGCCGCTCCTCCCGGTCCCGCTGGGACGCGGAGCCCCCGGCAGAGGCTGAGCTGGGAATGTCCCACCCTTCCCCCTCCGCCATTCCCAAATCCGGCCGCGCTTCCCGCTCAGGTGGAGTCATCCAAGCCTTTGTTGGGCTGCTGGGAGGCGGCCCCGCAGAGCCTGTCCATGATTCCCTGGAGCATGGGCTGCACGATTCCCAGCAGAGGCCGCTGCGAGGAGTCCCCGGCCCAGCAGGCTTCCATCAGCTGCCAGCATTCCTCGTCAAACACCGGGAGCCGCTCCGGACGCACCCCTGGGAACACAGGCGGGGATCCCTGAAAATCCACCCCGGGATGGCAGAACGGGGCGTGGATGTGCACAAATCCACCCTGGGAATGCCAGGAGAGGTTGGATCCAGAAAAAAATCACCCTGGGATGGCAGAATAGGGGGTGGATCCATGAAAATCCACCCTGGGATGGCAGGAGGGGCTGGATGCATTAAAAAATCACCCCGGGATGGAAGACAGAGGCTGGATGTGCACAAATCCACTCTGGGAATGCCTGGAGAGGTTGGATCCATAAAAAAATCACCCTGGGTTGGCAGAAAGGGGAGTGGATCCATGAAAATCCACCCTGGGATGGCAGAATAGGGGGTGGATCCACACAGAACACTCTGGGAATGCCAGGAGAGGCTGGATCCATAAAAAAAATCACCCTGGGATGGCAGAATAGGGGGTGGATCCATGAAAATCCACCCTGGGATGGCAGGAGGGGCTGGATGCATTAAAAAATCACACTGGGATGGAAGACAGAGGCTGGATGTGCACAAATCCACTCTGGGAATGTCAGGAGAGGTTGGATGTGCACAAATCCACTCTGGGAATGTCAGGAGAGGTTGGATGTGCACAAATCCACTCTGGGAATGCCAGGAGAGGTTGGATGTGCACAAATCCACTCTGGGAATGCCAGGAGAGGTTGGATGTGCACAAATCCACTCTGGGAATGCCAGGAGAGGTTGGATGTGCACAAATCCACTCTGGGAATGCCAGGAGAGGTTGGATGTGCACAAATCCACTCTGGGAATGCCAGGAGAGGTTGGATGTGCACAAATCCACTCTGGGAATGCCAGGAGAGGTTGGATGTGCACAAATCCACTCTGGGAATGCCAGGAGAGGTTGGATGTGCACAAATCCACTCTGGGAATGCCAGGAGAGGTTGGATGTGCACAAATCCACTCTGGGAATGCCAGGAGAGGTTGGATGTGCACAAATCCACTCTGGGAATGCCAGGAGAGGTTGGATGTGCACAAATCCACTCTGGGAATGCCAGGAGAGGTTGGATGTGCACAAATCCACTCTGGGAATGCCAGGAGAGGTTGGATGTGCACAAATCCACTCTGGGAATGCCAGGAGAGGTTGGATGTGCACAAATCCACTCTGGGAATGCCAGGAGAGGTTGGATGTGCACAAATCCACTCTGGGAATGCCAGGAGAGGTTGGATGTGCACAAATCCACTCTGGGAATGCCAGGAGAGGTTGGGTCCATTAAAAAATCACCCTGGGATGGCAGAACAGGGGGTGGATCCATGAAAATCCACCCTGGGATGGCAGAACGGGGGGTGGATCCATACAAAACACTCTGGGAATACCAGGAGAGGCTGGATGTGCACAAATCCAAAAATCTCCCCTTTTCCACTTGAAAAGCATCAGTTCTTTCCCTGTCACTCCATTCCATACAAAAAAATCCCTCTCCCTCCTTTCTGAGCCCCCTCAAGCCCTGGGAAGATCTCTGGGAGGTCTCCCTGGAATTTTCTCTCCCGTGGGCTGGTCCCCCCCCCAGCTCTCCCAGCCCAATTCCGCTGGAATCTCCTCTTTGTGACAATTTGGGAGCAAAAGGAATCCCTTTTCCCTTCTCTTGTCAGGATCCCAATCCCTCTGCACATTCCAGAGCCTCTGGGAGCCACTCCCACCCAGGAACACACAGAGGGGGTGTGGAACAAAGCCTTGCCCATCCCAGAAAATGCTTCCCACGTGCCAAGGGGGGGGAATTTCCAGGGACAGGAACTCCAGGCACAGGAGGATCAAACACCCCAACAAAGCCAGGACAAATCCCAGCACTCCCCAAATCCAGGGAAGCAGCGGGAGTTGGTGTTTTGGGGAGTTTTTTGTTTTGTGTTCCCCCAGATCCCGCAGCCTCCAGGGGTTTAACATTCCTCAGGGGATCATTCCCTGCTCCAGGAGCAGGATTTTCATCCCAAGGCTCTGCTGCTTCCTGAGCGTTCCCTGTGCCGCTGGAAAAGGAGCTGATCCCAAAAACCCCTTTTATCCCGGGAATTTCAGTTCAGCTTCCAGCAGAAGCAGGGAATTTCCCTCCAAAGAAGGGATGCAAAGCTCCTGGAGCAGCAGGAGCAGGGCAGGGATTGTCCCCTCACACTGGTAGGAACTGGGATGGATTCCTGTGCCCAGCGCTGGCTCCTCGGAGCAGGGAGGACGTGGAGGGGCTGGAGGAGTCCAGGGAAGGGAAGGGAGGTGGGAAAGGGGCTGGAGAATCCTCAGGGAGCTGGGAAAGAGGCTCAGCCTGGAGAAAAGGGGGATGAGGGGGAAATTCTGGCTCTGCACAACTCCCTGACAGGAGGGGGCAGCCGGGGGGGATTTGGGATTTTATCCCAGGAAACGGGGACAGGAGGAGAGGGAACGGCCTCAGGCTGGGCCAGGGGAGGCTCAGGTTGGAATTCCAGCAGGAATTTCCTCCTGGAAAGGGTCAGAAAGGGCTGCCCAGGGAGGTTTGGAGGCATCCAAGGCGCTCCTGGACGTGGCGCTCAGCGCTGGGATCGGGCACAGCTCGGACTCCACGATCCCAGCAACGTTTTCCAGCCTCAGGAATTGTGGGATTTTCCCCTTCCACCTCTCCATCAGCAGAGCCAAAGGGAATTTTCCCAGCCCCTGAGGCGCTTCCAGAGGCCAGCCCAGCCCAGGTACCTCTCCTGACGTTGTTCCAGAGGTGATCTTTGCTCGCACACCTCTCGAAGGCCTCGGGTAACTTCACGTGGCCCGAGCACAGGTACCAGAACAGGATCCCAAAGGCATAAACATCCACGGAATTGTCGTATTTCCCTGAGGAAAAAAAACCACAGGGGATCAGCAGGGAAAACCACTGGGAGCTGGGCAGGTTGAGAAGTGATTCCAGCGTCCCATTTTCCCCAAATTTAACCCCAAATTTCACAGCAGGAAGGCAAAGCTTGTGTGAAATAGCACGGCAGGGGTGGGGATCAAGGTCAGGCTTTTCCAGTTCCCAGGATTAATAAACTGAAGCTGTCCCAGGAATTCCAGGTGTATTCCAGAGTTAAACACCAACTCCTGCGAGGTGAGGCTCTGTCAGAGCCAAACACCAGCCCCTCATCCCAGAAGTATCCCAGATATCCCCAAAATTCCCACAAACACAGCTGCTCCATCCGATCCCAACCTCATCCAAGCAGGAGCAGCTCTGGCAGACCAGAAGGATTCTGGAAAAATGGGATTGGAACTTTGCAGAGGTTCTAAAACTCAGGGAAAAGCCTCGGAGCAGCTGCCAGAATTCCCAGCGAATCCAAACTCACAGACAGCCTGGAAATTCCTTACAGGGAATCCTTCCTGGACTATTTCCCACGAAATCCAAGGATTTCCAGCTCCCTCCTAACTGCTCATTTGCATTTCTAATTGCAACAGTGTTTGTTAATTAGCAGAGCTGATCACCCCCAGGATGCTGAAAGCACAGGGAAAAAACCCACAGCACCAAAAGCAGGGAAATTCCCCGGGGTTAAAACGGCCTCACGAGCAACTCAAAGAGATGAATTCCAAGGAATTGGCTGCAGGATTCCAAGGAATTGGCTGCAGGATTCCAAGGAATTGGCTGCAGGGGGACCCCACCTGTGAAGAGCTCGGGGGCCATGTGGATGGGGGTGCCCACGATGCTGCCGGACATCATCGCCTCGGGTTTGCAGAAGCCCAGATCCGTGATCTTGGCCCGGTTCTTTTTGTCCAGCTGAGTGGAAAAAGGCAGAGCCAGGCAGGTAAGGAGCACATTTCTCCCAGGAAAACTTGGAGTCAGTTTGATTGATTTCAGTTCCATTGATTTTCCATATCAGTTGCCAGTTTGATACCGAATTTGCAGTTTCTCCGATTTCCTGGCTGCTCTTGGGACTTCCCCCCGGAGGTCTCCCCACACCTGGGGTGTGGCTGGGATTTAAGGGCAGCAGGAACTGGAAATCCCACTCCTGGCTGAGGCTGCACTCCACAGGAATCATTCCCTGCTCCCTTTTTTGCCCCAGGCAGGAAAGGAGGAGGAGAAACCTCCCTGTGGCTGACACCAGCACAGCTTAAAACACCCCACGTGGGGAAAGTTATTCCTTCACTTCTTTTTTTTAACCCCACTGAAAAGGTTTTGGGATGAGGAAGAGGCAGGGAATTTCCTTACCAGGACGTTTTTGAGTTTGATATCCCTGTGCACCAGCCCCTGGCTGTGCAGGTACCGGATCCCTTCCACCACATCCAAGGCAATCTGCAGCCGTGGCTCCAACTCCAGCCCAGCCTGAGGTGGGGGGAAAAAAAAATCCTGAAAGTTCCCTCTGGCTTCCTTTTCTTTATCAAAACACTGGGAATGGAGCAGTTCCAGCTTTGTTTTACAGCTTCATTTTAGGGTTTTTTTCATATTAGAGAATTTTAGGGATTTTTTTTTTCTTTTTTTTTAAATTAGGGAATCCCAAGTTTGGGTTGGAAGGGAGATTTAAAGCTCATCTTGTCCCATGGGCAGGGACACTTCCCACCAAACCAGGCTGCTCCAAGCTCTATCCAGGGATAAAAATAAATATAAAATAGGAATTTAATGATGGGATTTGGCACCTTCAGCCCCGTGTAGAGGTCCCTGTGCAGCCTTTCCATGATCAGCAGCACGGCAATGCTGGAGCCCCCTCCGTAGCCGTAATCGATCACGGAGCCGTGGAGGTGCACGAGCCTCTCGTGGGACTGCAGGGACCTGCACGAGGTTCACAACACAACTTTTGGGGTCACTTGTGGTCCCTGTCCCCCACCCCAAGCCAAGGAAGAAGCCTCAGAGCTGCAGCTTCAGCACAACAGCAAAAACGCCAAGGAAAAGACAAATTCCCAGCGCAACAAAAATTCCCAGCCCGGCTCAATCTCAACCGTCTGAGCCAATTAAACTCAGGGCAGGGAAAAAAAGCTCTTTTAAAGGTCAGAGCTCCCCAAAACCCCACTGTTCCCTCAGCTGCCTGTGCCTGCAGCTGCTCCCTGCACTGCAGAGCCATCCTGGGCTTTTCTGGGAATTCAGACAGGACAAGGAGCGGGAAAGGAGGGAGGATTCCCAGTGGGAATCGGGGGGAAGAGAACTGCTGGTTATCAGAGCCTGTAAATCCTGGTTTAATTCTGGATTTGGGCAGCAGAGGATCAGACTGAGGCAGGAAGGAGCAGCCCTGCCTGGGGTTAGGGATGGCTGAGCATTCCAGGAGCTCCAATCCTGGATTCCGGAGCGGAACCGCAGCAAAGTGGGGCCTGGACGTGGCACTCAGAGCTCTGGGCTGGGTGACAAGGGGAGGGAGGGAGGGAGGGAGGGAGGGCAGCAGCCACAGGTTGAGGGCTTTTCCAGCCTGGACCATGCTGGGAAATGAAGCAGATCCCAGTGGGATGGGGGGGACCCGCACCTCATGTAGTGAAATTCCAGAGCCAGGTCGTTCCAGTGCTTCTCATCCGGAGGGACAACGGATTTGAGGGCGCAGGGGAAGTGTCCCCCCCAGCTGTCACACAGGTAAACCACCCCGTACTGGCCTCGGCCCAGCTCCCTGCCCAGCTTGGGCTTCCCTGCAAGGCACAAATCCCTCCAATCAGCTCCCCACCCCAAATCCACCTTTTTTTTCCCCTCCTGCACATTCCCGGAGTCGGAGGAGCCGAGTTGGAGCCTGGAACCCGCAGTGGAAAATCCACCCGGGGAGAAGGAGGGAGGGAGGGATGGAGGGAGAGCAGGAGCAGCATTCCCGGCGGGATCCTCACCGTGCAGCAGCACATCCTGCAGGGATCGGCTCTCCAGGGCCAGCCGGGCCAGCCGGGGAGCGTGGTCCTTCCTCACCTTCAGCCACAGGTCCTCGGTCCTCTCCAGCCGGCCCGAGTGGCCGTCCTCGAGCTGCGGGGGACAGCACAGGCTCAGGGGGTGCTTTGGGGGTTTCATACCCACAGCTCAACTCTGGGGAGCCTCTGGGGCCTCAGCAAGTTCGGTTTAAAAGTAGAACCCCGACTTAGGGTTCTCATCAGCTCTACCTGGAGAGCTGCACTGGAGAGCACAAAGTGCTGCTTTAAACTGAAAAACTGAACTCAACTCAACACCTCAACCTCGACGCCTCAACTCAACGCCTCAACTCCTAAACCTCAACACCTCAACCTCGACTCAACACCTCAACCTCGACTCAACACCTCAACCTCGACTCAACACCTCAACCTCAACTCAACCCCTCCTCAACCCCTCAACCTCAACTCAACCCCTCAACCTCAACTCAACCCCTCAACCAAAGCCAACTCAAAACGTCAACTCAACTCAAAGCCTCAGTGCAACTCCACGCCTCAACTCCACTCAACTCAACGCCTCAACTCAACACCTAAACTCAACTCAACTCAAAGCCTAAACCAAACCAAACTCAAAACCTAAACTAAACTAAAACCAAACCAAACCCCTGCAGCTTTAGCCATCCCCCCTGCAGTCAGAACCCCCCTTTCCCCCCTGACCTGGCGCAGGGAGGCGGCGAAGGCCTCGTGGGAGCTGTTGAGGCGCGTGCGGAACTGGCTGCAGATGCTCTTGGCCAGCTTGGAGGCGCTGAGGCTCTCGATGGCGTCCTGGGCCACCTTCCTCTTCCAGTCGCTGGTGATGGCCGGGGGGCTGACCCACGTGATGCGCTGGATTATCTGGGAAAGGGACACGGAGCTCAGGGAAAGGCCAAGGAGCCCTGGATTTATTCCATGCAAGAGCTCGGCCGTGGATTCCCGCTTTGGATTCCATGCGGGAATGGTCACAGCACAATGAACTGGGCTGGGGAATCACCTTAATTAATTAATTAATAATCATTTAATTCACTCATTATTCACTCCCAGGGTGGACCAGAGAATCCCTGGATTTACTCTTGAGAACTCGGCCGTGGATTCCCACATTGGATTCAGTGCGGGAACGGTCACTGCACACTGAACTGGGCTGGAGAATCACCTTAATTAATTACTTCATAATTATTTAATTCACTCATTATTCACTCACAGGGTGGAGCAGAGAACCCCTGGATTTACTCTGCTCGTGTGAGAGCTCGGCTGTGGATTCCCGCACCGGATTCCGTGTGGGAATTCAGGGAGCAGCTGTGAGTGTTCCTCGCTCCAGAAATGACTTTTCCAAGCATTTTCCTACCTGTTTGATCTGCTCCCACAGCATCCTGGTCACCGTGGAGCCAGAGTGGAAAGTGACTTCCACGTGGTAAGCTGCATTGAGTATCTGCAAAAGCAGGGAAAAGAGGGAAAGATGGGAATTCCGCCAGCCAGGAGCCCGTGGAATCGGAGAACCGAACGTTCTGTGGGATCCTCCCCAAACCACTGGGATAATTTGATTTATCAATCAGTTATATCAATTGATTTATCAGGGATGCTTCTAGGCTGCCTTTGATGGTTTTTGACAGATTTAAGGGAAATTTAACTGCTTCAGCAGCCCAGATTCCCACACATTCCTGAGCTGCTCTCCTGCTTTCCCTGCCTCCATCTCCCGCTGATGAGGAACATCCCAGCACATTCCTGAGCTGCTCTCCTGCTTTCCCTGCCTCCATCTCCCCCTGATGAGGATGAGGAACATCCCAGCACATTCCTGAGCTGCTCTCCTGCTTTCCCTGCCTCCATCTCCCCCTGATGAGGATGAGGAACATCCCAGCACATTCCTGAGCTGCTCTCCTGCTTTCCCTGCCTCCATCTCCCACCACCTTCCCAGAGCAGGACAAATCCCTGGATGAGGAACATCCCAGGCACATTCCTCTCCTGCTTTCCCTGCCTCCATCTCCCCCTGACCTTCCCAGAGCAGGACAAATCCCTGGATGAGGAACATCCCAGCACCTGTTTGAGATAATTGCTGGTGATGTGCACGGAGAGGTCCTTGGGCTTCTCGGAGCTCCGGGCGGGATGCACGGAACCTTCCCAGGACTCCTCCAGGCTCTTGAGGCACCTCTCCAGGGTGCCCACGAAGCTCTCCCGCAGGTAATCCACGGAGCTGATGAGTTTGTTGGCCACAGCTTGGTTCAGCCTGGAGATGATGAGCTCCTGGATCTGTTTGATGCAGCATTTGACGTCCTTGGAGCTGACGGGTTCGCCGTTCTCGGGGATGATGATGTCTGCACAGAGGGAAAGGGAAAAGCGTCCTTTGGATGCATTTTGGGTTGGAATGACCCGTTCCTGAGGGCTGCTCTGAGGAGCCCCAAATGGTGTTTGAGAAAAGGTTTTATTTCCCTGTTAGCCCAGAACTGCATTTCTTGGCAAGAGGAATGAGGAAGTTCTTTAGCTAAGATTATTTGTATTATTTCATCCAAGATTTACAATTATTTTATCCAATAGTAGGATTATTTTATCCAAAATTTATTATTATTTCATCCAAGATTATTAGGATTATTTCATCCAAGGTTTATTATTATTTTATCCAAGGTTTATTATTATTTTATCCAAGGTTTATTATTATTTTATCCAATATTAGGATTATTTTATCCAATATTAGGATTATTTTATCCAAAATTTTTTATTATTATATCCATAATATATATATTTTCATTACCATTATTATATTAGGATTATTTTACCCAAGATTAGTAGCATTTTATCCTA
>VXAC01007941.1:36199-71989 GCA_013399225.1 Rhipidura dahli | reverse complement strand
TGGGAGGTGTCCCTGCCATGGCCCTGCCATCCCACTGGATGACCCTTAAGGTCTCCAACCCAAACCATTCCGTGGTTCTGCAAGTCCTGTGAGGGCTCAGGGGCAGCAGCACCAAAGCGCTGCTGAGGTTCCTGTGCACAGTCCAACCCCAAACACCACCAGCTCCTCTCCAATCCTACTCCGAATGTCTCAGGAACCAGGAGCTGGGGCACTTAGGAGCCCAAAGTGACCAGAGAGCATCTCCTGTTTGTGGTTTGCAGCCTGTGAGGTGCCTCTTTCCCCGGATCCTGCCACAGGGCCGGGCTGAGCTGCTCCCACTTTGGGGGGAACAGGAAACAGAGCCAAATGCAGCACCACACAGGAAATGTTGGGGTTTGCTCCGTGAGAGAACAATTAACCATCAGCATGCAAGTTACCCTTGGGCTGAGGCCGATCCTGAGAGGCTCAGAGAGAAATCCCAAGGCTCAAAGGGGATAGAATTTCAAGTTTTTATTGCTTGTGGATGGGCCACTGTCCCTTCCCAGGTGAGGGCACTGTTTCTGTTTGGATTCCAAGCCAAAATGCCATTGTGGGTTTGTCGGCCCCCAGGCTGGCTAGGAAGGTGCCCAAAGCACCTGCCTGAGCCTGGTCCTGCTCAGAGAGAGCCCAGAGCCCTCCCCGCAGAGATGGTTCACAGGGGATGTTTGGGGCTGACAGGAAATGGGAATAAAGTTGGGGTGGTGTCTCTGTTCCATTGGAAAAGGGCCTACAGAAGGAAAATAATCCCAAATGGCATTTTGGTCTGCTTGGAGCCCAAGCTGCACTCACCAATGTTTGCCCTCAAGTCCTTCTCTGAGTTTTACTCACTGTTTTCTGGAGCCAGGGGCAGGTGGAGCAGTGATTCATTTGTGAGGCTGAGGGTGCAGAGGAGACCCAGGGTGCTGCTCTGGCACAGCACCAGTGTTGCGGACAGGGGCAGGAAACTGAGCCACTTCCCCAACTCCTGAGCCCCTGCAAGGCTTCACCTCCACCCAGCCGTGCTGGGGAGCAGCCTCTGGGCCCACGGGGCAATGGAGGCATCATTTATCCTGCCCACAAGTCCCTGGCAGGAGGGCTGGGCACAGAGCAGGGGTCCTGAGCCCTGCCCGCGCTGCCACAGCCGCCTGGAGGTGCCCTGAATGCACTCATGGAGGCAGCCGGCCCTAATGAGTGTTAATGAGTGTTAATGAGCGCCAGGCTAACGAGGAGCCAGCCCCAGGGCCGGTGGGGTTTGAAGGAACCGCGAGGGCTGTGTTGGAGCTTTAACAGCCAGAGAGGCCGGGCTTGGGAAGGCCGGGAAGTGCTGATTTCTCCCGTGGAAAATAGGCTTTTCCAGCAAATGAGGCTGCAGGGAGCAGGATCTCCTCCTCTCTTGTTGGTGGGACAAGGTGAGTGAAGATGGAGATGTCAGTGCATTGGAGAGGAAACAGCGGGATCTGCCAGGGGCACACCCAGGGGATGGCTGCTGGCTCCCCTTGTGCCATCCCCATCCCCGTCCCAGCAGGTGCCAATCACCGACCCCAGTGCCTATTTCATTCTTTTTCCTGGAAATGTTCTGCACCTACCTCAGAGGTGTTTCTGGGGGACTCTGTGAGCAGGACCCGCTGCCCATGGAGCTGTCACATCTCCTGAAGCAGTTCGGGGGTGGCTGCGTGTCCCTGTCCCAGCTGCCAGCAGTGTCCCCATGGCAGTGGCAATGACAGGATGACCCCGTAGTGGATCCCACTGGTGCCTCCCTCAGGTCAGTTTGAGGCCGGTTCCTGCTGCTGCCAATAAAGCTCCATTTTCTATTTTCCATGGCCATGGGCTTAGGCTGGTGCCAGGATCCAATCCCGTTGGATCCTGCTCATGGCTCAGGGATCGTGTGGCCCTGGTGCAGGGGGGAGCCAGGGTGTCCCTCTGTCCCCACTGACCTGGCCCCTAGTGCCCCAATCCCACACTGCTGGAAGCCTGGGAAGGGCTGGAAGAAGAGAGCAGCAGCCAGCAGCTCGTAAAATAGACTACATGCTTTATTGGATTGAAAAGTTTTATGAAATGACAAAAAAAAAAAAAAAAACCTTAAATCAAGAGTTGGCAGATGCGTCAACAGTTGCCGTTTGGTGGATCCCCAACCCCTTCTCCAGAAACATCCACAGGTCTCTGCCACCACAAGCAGCTCCAGCCCCGACCCTGCCGGCCCCGCTCCCGGGGGGCCCTGCCCGTGACAGCAGGGTGCCCAGGGAATGGGGGTGCCCAGGGAATGGGGGAGCCCAGGGAATGGGGGAGCTCAGGCAGCAGCCCCGGCCACGGGGCCGAGCGCGTCCCCCCGTTCCCAGGGAAATGCAGGCACTTAAGTCATTGAGAGGAATTTTTCACTTATCCCAAAGCAACAGTGAAATTGTTTAACTCCCACCTACGGAACAAAAAACACCTCTGTAGCCCTTCCTGAATTGTCAAGACACAAATATATTACTCTGGCATAAAGCAAGGCCCCGGGGGCTCTCGGCATCCAGCTTGGCCTCCTCTTCCTCCTCCCATCGTGCATCCTCCTCTGCCTCGGCAGGAGCAGCCCCCTCCCCACCCCGAGGGACATGTGGGACAGTGGTTTGGGGACAGAGAGGGCGGTGAGGACAGGGACCCTGGGCTCGGGGGTCATGTGGTGCCAGGGAGCCACCTCGAGTGGGGTGGGAGGGGGCTGGGGGTTCCCCTGGCAGCCCCGGTGCTTGGGGGGTGCTCCTGGAGGGAGCTGGGAGAGGGGAGCGAGGGGATGGAGTGGGGCTCAGCCCTGGGGATGGGGCAGGGCTCATCCCTCGGGATGGAGTGAGGCTCAGCCCTGGGGATGGGGCAGGGCTCATCCCTTGGGATGGAGTGAGGCTCAACCCTGGGGATGGGGCAGGGCTCATCCCTCGGGATGGAGTGAGGCTCAGCCCTGGCGACAGGCTCAGCCCTCGGAGGAAGGGGGACTCAACCACAGTTGCTGCCCCGAGTGGGGACCCCCTCAGAGGCTGGGGCTGTGCTGGGGACACGCTGAGCCGGGGCTGTGAGCAGCAGGACGAGACCCACAATGTGCTGCAGGAGCACGGGAGAGCCACTGCGAACGGCTCAGGACGGACTGAGGCCCGGGTCCAGCTGTGCTGGCACAGTCAGGGACACCCCGGCGTGTGGCCTCAGGGCAAGGGGGATCCTGCCTGTGTGAGCCTCCTGCCTCCCTGGGAGGGCACAGAGCCCCAGCACCCGGCCTGCTCCAGGGCATGGAGCCAGGACAGCGGGAGGGCACTGACACTGTCACCCAGTGCCACCCAGGCACAGCCTGTCCCCTGCCCTGGAGAGCCCTGCTGTGTCCTGGTCCCTCCCTCTGGCCCTGCCCAGCCAGGACAGGGAACACGGGCACAGGGGACGGGCCCTGGTCCCGGGAGCCCCCTCCTCTGTGTGTGGATGTGGCGGCTGGACCTCGCTCTGGCCCCTCCCTCACTGCCCCTTGTCACCAGCGTCCTCAGCCAGGTCCCCGGGGCACGGCGGGTTCGGAGGAGCCCAGGGGACTGGGGAGGGTGCCCGGGGGAGTAAAGCCGGGAACAGGCGTGGGCTCTTCCCCCGCGGCGTCCCAGCCTTCCCCAGCCACCGGGCAGAGCAGTGCGGGGACAGCCCCATCCCCCCGAGCCCCCAGGCGGGACGTGGGGACCGGGAGCACACAAGTACCGGCAAGGGCAGAGTCCTCCCCTGCTCCTGCGTAGCGAGAGCTGCTCAGGAGGGGATCCCCCTCCCAGGGGCGTAGCCATGGGGGCCGGGGTGGAAAAGTGACTCGGAGAAATGAGGGAGAACCGCTGCGACCTGAGTCACCCCGTGCGGGAGCGCGGAGCAGCCGGCGCTGCCCCGACCCTCCATCAGCCTGTGCAAAAGTCGGAGGAGGCAGGAAAACAAATTAATAACAACAACAACAATAAAAAATAAAATAAAAAAAATAAAACCACATTGAAACCAAACCCAAAGGCCGCGTGGCTGAGCGGAGCAGGAGTAACTGGAAGCCATGCACAGCAAAGCCGGGACCGCAGCGGTCGGAGGGGAGGGCAGGGGCGGCTCTTCTCCCGGGGGAGCCGGCGGCGTCGCGGTTTTTCGTCTCGGAGATCAGGAAATAAATAAGTTTAAATAGCTCCTCCCGTGCCGGCGCTGGGGGTGTCTCGGGGTGTGGAGGGTGCCGGGGCCGCGCTGCGTTCCCGGTGCACGGCCGGCCCCGGGCCCGGCGGGACGCGTCCGGGGGTCTCCTCCCCCTACTTCTTGGGCTTCTTGAAGATCTTTAGGGGGAACTTTTTCTTGCTCTGGCCGAGGTCAACCTCGTCGCCCGTCAGGCTGCTGTCCTCGTCCCCCGGACTCTTCTTGGCGGCCAGCTGCGGGATGCGGGTGTTCCTGGCGCCGCTGGGCCGGCAGTCAGAGATGGGGGAGGGGGTGTCGGGGTCGGTGGAGCTGGGGCTGTGCGACCGGGACGAATCCGAGTGGCTGGGCTTGCCGGCCGTCGGGTGGCTGATCTCCCCCAGGCTGGAGGACTTCTCCATGCCGTGGTTCACCATCATCATCTTCTTCATCGCCATGGGGCTCTCGGGCAGCCGCTCCTGCAAGGCCGCCAGGGCGGAGGGCTCCCCGTGCCGGCTGCCGCCGTTGGGGGTGGGCGCGCCGGGGGCCGGGGGCCCGGGGACAGCCTCCTCCATGGACCTGGTCAGCAGCGTGGGCCGGGCAGCCAGCAGCTTGGGCGCCGAGCTGGGGATACGCTGGTGGTCGCTCAGGTGCGGGATGGAGGAGTCGGAGTCGCAGCGAGTTAAATCTCTGCGGTGAAAAGGCGGAGAGAGACAGGGGCGTCAGTGCCCGCCCGGCCCGGCACCGCCCGGCCCAGCCCCGCACACACGGATGGGATGGCAGCAGCGGCCGAGGGGGCCAGGGGACCCCCCCAGTGACCCCGGGGAAGGGGCTGGCACTGAGCCCCTGCCCACCCCCGGCACTGCCCCTCCCCGTGTGCCCTCGGGGGATCCCGGGAGCGAGGACAGGGAAGCCGGATGGCGGGAGGCTCATTCCTCCCCCATGGATCCCCAGAGCGCTCCCAGTTCGCCCCAAACCCGGTGTCCCCCCCAGGCTCCCGGGAGGACCCCTCAGCACTCGCCACATCCGTGTGTGCACCCGCGCCCCCCGCCCCTGCCCCTTTCCCGGCTCAGCCGGTGCCAACCTCGAATCCCGGCGGGAGGAATTGGAGGTTGGGTGCTCCCACACGAAGCCATGCCCAGCCCCGCCGCTGCACGTGGTTTGTGCCCAGCCTGTGCCTACCGGTGACGGCCAACGGGGCGAGAGGGGCTCCCGGAGCCCCTCTGGAGACTGGGAGGCAGGAGGACGGGGGAAATGACAAGTCACAGCTCGCTCGTCCCGGCTGGATGGGTGCTGCCCCGTGTCCCCTGCGCAGGAGCCACCCCGCCCGGGCAGCCGGGCCAGGAGCTCCGGTACTGCCCCCTGATCCCACGGCAACGCCGGAGGCTGCTCGGGCACGGGATGGGGTGAGGGGCCCCGGCCCTGCCCCACGCCCAGGAGGGAGGTGCGGAATGGGAGGCAAATGGAAAGGAGCGAGGGGGAAGAGAAGTGAAAGGAGGTGAGAAGAGATGGGAGATGCCGACCTGTCCCTCACCCCAGAGCCCCCCGATCTCTGCTCCTGGCACAGACCTGCCTGGCACTGCCCGAGGAGCCCCAGATCATCTCCTACAGTGCCACCATCAACATCAGCATGGAGACAGCTAAAGAGATCCACGAGAAAAGGGAAAACCTCCTCAGCAGAACTGGAACCTATGGTGGAGATGTCCAGGCACAGCTGGGGAGATGCTCAGGAATCCCAGACTGGTTTGGGTTGGAAGGGACCTCAAAGCCCATCCAGTGCCACCCCTGCCATGGCAGGGACACCTCCCACTGTCCCAGGCTGCTCCCAGCCCCAATGTCCAGCCTGGCCTTGGGCACTGCCAGGGATCCAGGGGCAGCCCCAGCTGCTCTGGGCACCCTGTGCCAGGGCTGCCCACCCTGCCAGGGAACAATTCCTGCCCAAGATCCCATCCTGCCACTGGGAAGCCATTCCCTGCCTCCTGGCCCTCCATGCCTTGTCCCCAGTCCCTCTGCAGCTCTCCTGGAGCCCCTTGGGGCCCTGCAAGGGGCTCTGAGCTCTCCCTGGAGCCTTCTCCTCTCCAGGTGAGCACCCCCAGCTCTCCCAGCCTGGCTCCAGAGGGGCTCCAGCCCTGGAGCAGCTCTGTGGCCTCCTCTGGCCTCTCTCCAGCAGCTCCACGTCCTCCCTGGCCTGGGCCCAGGGCTGGGGCAGCTCTGCAGGTGGGGTCTCACCTGAGCAGGGCACAGGGAAAAAATGCCAATCCCTTTCCTGCTGCCCAGGCTGGGAAATCAGCCCAGGACTGGGTGGTTCTGTGTCCCAGTGTTCGTGGCCAGGGCCTGTGGAGTTTGTCCCCACCAAGCCCAGCTCCTTCTCCCCAGGGCTGCTCCCAGTCCATCCTCCCCAGCCTCTGTCTGTGCTGGGATTGCCCCGAGCCAGGTGCAGGACGTTGCCCTTGGCCCTGCTGAGCTCCCTGAGGCTGCACAGCCCCACCTCTGCAGCCTGTCCAGGTCCCTCTGGCTGTCCCCTCCCTTCCTCCAGCGTGTGACCACAGCACCCAGCTCCGTGTCAGTGGCCAGCGTGCCAGGGCTGCCCTGGCTCCGGTGTCTGTGTCGCTGATGAGTGTTTCCCAGCGCTGGTCCCAGTCCTGGCCTCTGACAGAGCCACTCCTCACTGCTCGCCACACTGGAGCCCTGGCTGTCCCAGCATGGGGAGGCTGGACAGGCCCAGAACATTCTCCTTGTAGTGGAACAAGTGTATTTCTTCTAAAAACCCATGGAAGGATGCTGGGCTCTCATTCAGCAGCTCCACAGGAACACACGGAGGAAAAGGGTATCACGAGACCCCATGGACGGCTGGGATTCAGCCATGGATCTACTGAGGCAGCCCAGGTGTGGAGAACACCTCAGCTCTTCTTTTCCCCAGCAGCAAAGAGCCCTGGGCACTGCTGGCACTGTCCTTGTCCTGGCACATGGAGCCGAGCCTGGCCGATGTCCGAGCGCCGGAGCCGCATCCCGGGAGAGCAGCCGGGAGAACGGAACAATCCAGATGGTGTGAAATGCTGGGCTATTCTGAGGGAGCAGCTGGAGCCCCTCCAAGGGACACAACTGCCACGGAGCACACGTGTGGAGCCACCAGCGGACACTGCAGAAGGTCACCGTCACGGCTGGTGGCCCATGGCTGCCGTGGGCTAACTGGGATCACTGGGACCACTGGGCCTTGGGAATAGCAGCAGCCATGGAACACTGCTGGGGCTGACTCCCAAAACACAGACACATCACACACCTGGGCTGGGAGGCCTTCGGATGCTGCCAGTGCTGCACATGGAATGTCACTGCCACCACAACCTCCAACTCCTTTAATGAATTTAGGAGCCTCCTGCTCTTCCTTAATGTTTCTGGCTCATGGCTTACCACACCTGCAAAGGGGAAATTCTACTGGGAATTCCTGCCTGGACACTCCTCTCCCACCACCTGCAGTAGCTGAGCCACCATCAGGGTTGAACTCCCACTTCCAGAGGTTTATTTCCTCCACAAATCCCTGCAGAGTGCCCCCTTTCCAGGAAAACAAAGCAGAGTTTGGCTGCAGGGCTTGGCACCAGCCTGATCCCAGCAGAGGCGGGAGAAGGAGCGAAGCTGTGGGGCAGAACCTTGGCACAGGAACGGTGCTGGTCAGAGCCAGGATCAGGAACAGGTGGGATTGTATCCTGGCAGGAATGCAGCACTTGGGACTTAGGTCATGGAGGAGGTGGAAGAGCCCCAAGGAACCCAGCGTGCCCTGGCTGGGGACGGAGGTACGGCAACACCCGCGCCCTTCACAGTCCGTGTCCCAACTCCACTGAAGAATCTTCTTTTCCAGGAAATCCAACCCAACCCTTCTGGCTGCTACAATCCCACAGGGATCCGGGTGAGGGTCAGTGAGATAAATCCTTTAAAACAGCAAGACAGCAGCAAATACAGCAAAAAATGGATTTTTTCTCAACTTGAGGAGACTTCAAGGATGTGTGAAGAGGGCGAGCATTCCTTGCTGGGCTCTGGGCAGCCGTTCTCTCTCCCATAAATCCTGCAGTTTTCAATCCAGAAGGGACCAGAGCAATCCTGCAGCGCTGGCAGCGTGTGGAGAAAGTGACGCCAGCAGATGGAGAGCCATGCTCTGCCCCAGGAGGATTTTCTTCCTGGAGCAGACGCTGGGAACCCGATCCCAAGACAGCTGGTCCCGCACCGTGGGAGGTGGGACAGGGCCTTGGTGACACCACGGCCACGGTGTCACCTCCCTGCAGCACAGGGTCCAGAGCCATCCAGGGGGCTGGGGGGGCCCTGTCCCCATTCCTGGTGTGGCTGTTCCCTGGGATCCTCTGCTCTGGAGCAGATGCTGGCACCACAGGGGTCGCTGGAGCCCCAGGTCTTCCCTCTGGGCTCATCTGGGGGGACTGAAGGAGCTGATGCCCAGGAGCACAGTTCCCAAACATTCCAATGGCCTAAGCTAACCCTCTTCAAACACAGCCTCTCCAGCTGCAACTCAGGAATGTATTCCTGAAGGATACAGGGAACAGCTGGTGACACCAGCACCCACCAGAGCAGCAGCAGTGCCCACCCTGCTGTGCCAGGCTCCAGGGACATCCCAGCACACAGGACACCCCCACCACAGCAGGGACAATCCAAGGGGACATCCCAGCACACAGGACACCCCCACCACAGCAGGGACAATCCAGGGGACATCCCAGCACACAGGACACCCCCACCACAGCAGGGACAATCCAAGGGACACCCAACAGACCAGGACACCTGGCACAGGGACCTCCTGCATTCCTACTGTGGCACCCACGGGCTGACTTTGGGAGCTGAGCACCAGTGGCCAGGAACTTCTGCTGGGATCTTCTTCAGCCCCAAATGAGCCTTTCCCTGGTGGTTCCCACAAGGAAGTGCAAGACAGGGGGGACAGGATTCCTGGGATCGCGCTGGCTGGGTTGGAGACAGCGAGAGGAGTGGACACTCCTGAGTCCATGCCAGGACAAGAGGGAGCAAAGAACATTCCCAGGATACTGCCAACATCCCAGATGAGGCTCAGCCAAGGCCTGGCCTATATCCCACTGATTTCCATGAGGATTATGCTCCTGAACTGTTGCAGCGCATTTTCAAGAGGAAAAGCTATCCCAGGACACCGCTGGCCTCGGTGGGATCCCAGGAAGGGATCAGAGGAAGTGTTTCTGTGGAGCAGCAGGAGCCCCTGATGGCTCAGCCCTCCTGGAAACCACAGAGCAGCAACTGGACAGGGAAATTCCTGGGAGCCTGAGCCCTCCTCCAGCCCAGCAGTGCCCACTGCTCTTTTCCATGGATCCAGGCACTCCTACCACCTCCAGAGACCGACCCTGGCAGCACTCACCTGCCCGAGGCAGGATGGATCTGCCTTCTCCTGTGCTTCCTCCTGCCCCATCAGGACCCACCCCAGCCCTGAGGGAGGGAGGGTGAGGAGATGGGGATGGCAAACAAAAGAAGCAGAGAGCAAAGCATGGAGTAAGGAAAGCCTGGGAGTGGAGGAGGAGCAGGGGAGGAGCAGGAGGAGGATGGAGAACAAACACCTGTTTTTCCCCAGCCCTGAAGCCCATGAGGGATTTCTCCAGGGGTTCCTGCTCAGGTACAGCCTGGCATGGCCCAGGAGCTGCCCTGGAGGGCTCCAGCAGCCACAGCCCTCACTGCCTCATCCCTCTGAGCCCTGGGAGCACCCTCGGCTGCCGGGCTCTGTGCACGTGGCACCAGGGACCAAGGTTCTTCTTAAGGCAAATTCCCAAATTTGCTGTGGGGCTGAGCTTGGCTCTGCCTCAATGCAAACCCAACAGCAGCTTCTTCCCTTCCACCCTGCAAGAGCTGTGAATTACTCATTTCCCTGGATTCCTGACTCTCTCTTCTCCCTGTGCTTTGGCTGCCACCTCCCTTCCTGGTTGGAGAAGGGCCTGGGCGTGGGGATTTGGTCCTACGCTCCCATCTCCATCAGTTTTATCCACCCGAGGCAGGCACTGGCAGCAGAAACCTCTGTGCACACACAGCCCCCTCCAGCCCCTCTCCCCCCAGGGACCCCCCGATCCCGCAGCCGCCTCCGGCCCGGAACCGCTCTGACCTTATTGGCGCCGGATCCTCTGAAGCCAATTGCAAAAGAGAAGCAAAGAGTGAGGAGTTGAGGGAAGTGGCTCCCTGCTGGGATAATCCCAGCAGGATTCCGGAGACAGCTCCTTGGAGATGCTTTCTCCTGTGAGCTCTCCCCAGCCTTGGCATCTGCTGGATGTGGGAGAGGCTAAAGAGCTCCAGCAGCCCCCACAACCAGGGGGGCACATTCCTTCTACCAAGGGAGCCAGAAAGCTTTGGGGTTCTGCTCTGGTCCTTGGAGTGATTCCCTGGAAGGCCTTTCTGAGCCTCCCCAGGAGGCTGCAGAGCTTGAGGGATGTATGGAAAGGCCTCCAGGACCGGGGAGATCAAGGAGGAGCAGCAATCCATTGGCCCAGCAGCGGCGCTTTTGGGGATGCATCAAAGCAGCATCTGCTAATGATGCAGTTGGATAAAACAATTAACAGCCACAAACCCACATCTTGGGGCACCCAGCTTCTCATTTCCGCTGCCTGGGGTGAGCAGGGGTGGATGAGGTGGGTGGGGGGAGTCGCCTGCTCTGCTGTAGCTGGAGCAAATCCCAGGTGGGAGGTTCTGACTTCATCGCTTCTCCTGCATCACCAGCCAGGTTTGGCCATGGGAGCAGGGACAGGACACTTCTGTTGTCACCCAGTGGTGACCAGCTGGGCTCTGACCAAGGGGAGCCCCCACTTATCCCCTCCTAACGACCTCTGGCACTGTCCCCTTCCCTCCCTGGGGTCCCCCACGCCAGATCCCATTTCCCTCTGCCGCTCTCAGGGGGTCTGCAGGGACTCAGGCTTTGTCCTAGGCAGGAATTTCGTGTGTCACGGGCCTCAGGTGGAAATAAATCACATTTAAACAGCTGTTTTGGACACAGGACATGAGCCCTGGGCTGCCAGGATGAGCCCTCCCTCCTGCAGAGTCAGGGAGGCAATGGGAGCAGGGAGCAGCAGCATTCCCAGCTTTTACCAGTCCATCTGGGACAGCTGCAATTGAGCTCCCACTGGCAGGAGTTAATTAATTACACTGCTTCTCATAATCCCCAAACAACCACTACTGAATTAACTGAGATGCTGCTCTTTAGTTCTCCATCGTGGAGCAGGTGGAGGAATTTCCCCCTCGATATTCCAGATCCCAGAATGTGCCTGGGGCTGCTCAGCTGTGAGACACACGGGGCAGGGAGGGGGTGGAACATCCAAACCAGAGACCGTGAACAAGGCCAGGAGAGATCCCAGCACCTGAGGGCAGAGGGACCCACAGGTAAGGGGATAATGGGATGGGTGAAGATGTGGTGACTGGGAATGTTCCCCTGCCTGGAGAAATCATGGTGGAGGGACATTTCCTCTGTCCTCTGCCTCACCCACAGACTTCCAGCCTTCTCCCAGCAGTCTGCTCCCCAGTAGTGAGGATTAGGGGACTGGTTTTAATTTGGCCATGGAGAAAGCATGGAACAGAGATGGAATGACCAGGCAGCACCTGGCAGGGACAGGATTCCCTGCTCCATCCCAGCCTTCCCACTGCCCTGATCCCAGGGGGATCCCACCCCTGCAGGGACACCTTGGGACTGGCTGCATCCAGCCAGTGGGATGGGGACATCTGGGATCTTGCTCGGATGAAAGGCACCCGAGGAACCTGATCCTGTGCTTGGGACACACAGCCTTCCTGCCAGGGCCCCCTCGGAGCAGCCAGGCAGGATTCCTGCTCCTCCCCATTGCCAGCATGCTGAACTGGGACAGCTCTGGGATTTAGGGATGGAGGATAACCAGCCCCAGGGGTGTGCCAGGTCTCCAAAGAGCCAACTGAAAGGGACCAAGCTAAAGCCAGCAACAGAAGCTCCAACCCCCTCCTCAGACAGTCCTTAGCCAGAACACCCCCATTCCTCTTCCCTACCAGACCAGTCACTCTGAAACACATTCCTGAACTGCTGCTCCAGCACCCCTGAAAATCATCCCAAAATTCTCTCACTGCTACCTCGTGGTCCCCACCCATCATGTTTCCTTTGCAGTTCATTTGTGAGGACCCCAAGGAAGCCCAGGCTTCAAATCAGGTCAGGTTTGGTGATGTTACCCCCTCACATCCCCTTGTCTAGGGAACAGCGAGCACCTGGGAATTCTCCTTTGCTCAGCTACAGTGAAACCACGGCACAGCACCTTGGGAATGCCCCACTGAGCTGGTGGGCGTGGGGATGGCCCACGGAACCCTCCTCAGAGGCTCCAGCGGCACGGGAGAGCAGCGGGAGGAACAAACGTGGATAAATCATGGAATAAAGGCCCGATAGAAAAGGGCAGGAGGAACGTGGGAGAAAGAGCACCCGAGCCAAGCGTCAGCTGTGAGGCACAGCAGGCAGGAGGCAGCTAGAAAAGAAACAGCAATATACCCAAAGCTCCCAGTGCGACAGCGAACTCCAGAGGTGACATCAGGAGGGGGCAGGTCGGGGATGGAATCCATCTGGAGGAAATAAGAGGTGGTGTGATGGTAATAGATAGGGTGGACATGGCAAGCAGGAGCAGGTGCAGTGGTGGTGGATGAGGAGCAGGAGGTGAAGGAGGTGGAGGCAGGCGATGGGCTGGAGCCGGGCAGGTCGGAGCTGAAGGACTGTCCGGAGGTGAGGCTGTGCATTCGGCGCAGGGACACTCGGCCCGCCCGCAGCGGGGCCGCCTCGGGCTGCCCCGGCACGTGACTCTCTACCAACCTCTGCGATCCGTGGCCGTGCTGCGGCTCCACCAGGCGCTGCCGGACTGTGCTGGGCAAGGCCGGAGCTGCAACGACACACAGGAGGCTGCTGAGGCACGGCACAGCCTGCGGAGATCCGCCAGCGCTGGCACTGTGCCACCGTCCCACTGCCCCGTGCCACGGTACTGTCCCACTGCCCCATGCCACTGTACTGTCCCACTGCCCCTGTGCCCCCGTCCCACTGCCCTGTGCCACTGCCCCTGTGCCACCGTCCCACTGCCCCTGTGCCACTGTCGCACTGCCCTGTGCCACCGGCACTGTCNCCCACTGCCCCTGTGCCACTGTCCCACTGCCCCTGTGCCCCTGTGCCATCACCCCTGTGCCACCGTCCCACTGCCCTGTGCTACCGGCACCGTCCCACTGCCCTGTGCCACTGTCCCACTGCCCCTGTGCCACCGTCCCACTGCCCTGTGCCACTGTCCCACTGCCCCTGTGCCACCATCCCCATCCCACTGCCCCTGTGCCACTGCCCCAGTGCCACCAGCACCTCCCCACTGGCCCTGTGCCACTGGCACTGTCCCACTGCCCCTGTGCCACCATCCCCATCCCACTGCCCCTGTCCCACCGTCCCCATCCCACTGCCTCAGTGCCACCAGCACCACCCCACTGCCCCTGTGCCATTGCCCCTGTGCCACCAGCACCACCCCACTGCCTCTGTGTCACCAGCACTGTCCCACCTCGTGCCAGCAGTTAAGGGCCGTTTAATGCAGAAGCAGCTTTAAGCTGGTGCTGAACATGCTGGATTAATGCCCAGCCCGTGGAAAACTCCAAGATTCCTGAGGTAGGTGCCTCTGAACACCTTATCTGAGCATCTTGCCTGACGCAGAGAGTGGCTGCGTGATTCATCCCACCCGTGACTCATCCCAGCCGGCTCCTGCAGAGCCAGGGACTGGGCACTTCCAGGGCAGGGGCCATTCCAGCCTCACAGACTGCCTGCGTGGGACCTTCACAGCCCAAAGCAGGAGCCCCAGCTCAGAGGGTCAATGATGGCACCCAAAGCCCCACTCCTGGAGCTCTGCTCTGCTTCTGGAATCTCTGTGCTGGGGCAGCACCGTGAGCTGAGCACAGGCAGCATGGAATCATACAGGGGATTGGGTGGGAGGAACCCTAAAGAGCATCTCTTCCCACCCCTGCCCCGGGCAGGGACACCTCCCACTGTCCCAGGCTGCTTCCAGCCCCAATGTCCAGCCTGGCCTTGGGCACTGCCAGGGATCCAGGGGCACTTCCCCAGTTGGTTGAAAATATTTGGATCGAGGATCTTGGGCAGGAATTGTTCCCTGGCAGGGTGGGCAGGCCCTGGCACAGGGTGCCCAGAGCAGCTGGGGCTGCCCCTGGATCCCTGGCAGTGCCCAAGGCCAGGCTGGACATTGGGGCTGGAAGCAGCCTGGGACAGTGGGAGGTGTCCCTGCCACGGCAGGGGTGGAATGGGATGAGCTGTAAGGTCCTTCCAACCCAGACTTTCTGGGATTCATGCCTGATTCCTGCATGCCTGAACTGGTGCCTGTGGCCCCAGAGTGGCCTCACCTGCTCCCAGCCTGTTCCATGACCACTGTGACCGAGCAGAGACCCTCAATCTGAAATATCCTCCTCTGGTTGCCAACTCCCCTTGGTTTGGGGAACCACATGGGAATGGCCTTTGGACCCCAGTGCCAGCTCCTGAACTGCCTTCAAAGCTCCTCGGGATCTCTCCAGCCCCGTGGTCACACCTGGCTGGAACTGGAGCTCAGCAATCCCTGAGCAGCTGCCTGTGCCCCACACCTGCCCCTGGGGTCACCCCCAGAGTCAGGGGAGGCCCCTTCACCTGACCAGAGCCTTGGGAATTCTCCCCTCCATCATGGAAAATGGGATCCCATCCCGAGCCAATGGGGCTGGCTTTGTCTCATCCCCTTGCTGCCACTCCACACAAGATGTTCCTCCTTTGGCAGGAGATAAGGTGTTCAGGAGTGTTCAGGATTTCTTATGTGCTTAAGAAATTAATGTACAAATGGGTTAAAAAGATGCAGAGACAGGAAAGCTTGGAAATGGAGGAAGAGGAGAGCTCCTTTGGGAATGGAAGAACCAGCAGTCCCTGCTCTGGAAACTCCCACGGCTCCTCCAGCAGAATGACTCAGGACTGAAGGATCCACAGGGACATACTTCCAGTGGAAGAAGGAATAAGAAGGAATAATTCTAACAACTTGGCTGTTTCCACACCCCCAAGGTGAATTCCAGTCCTTCCTACTGCTCAGGTTTGCTGCTTCTTGTTTCCTACACTGCCCATCCACGAACCTGGAATTTTACACCATCCACCTTTTATTCCAAGATTTTATTTTTCAGCTCCAGTGCTGCAATTTCAGTTTGGGAATCTCATTGTGAAGGGACCTGACTGCAGAGTAACTCACTGGGGTGACGGCTTTCTGCTACAGGTTTCTCCTTCCCTTGGGAACGCTTTTTTCCCTACAGATTCCCTGTTTTTTTCCTGGTGTTCCACCCCTCATTTACCAACTCAGTACTCCCCACCTTTGTGCTCTCCTTCTCCAAGACTTATCCTGCCCCTAGAGCATAGGCTGGGGCCTCACTTCCCAGACCCACCACTTCCCTCCAGACACAGGTTTTACCAACACTCATCAAATTACCTGCCCAGCACCCCAAGGAAAAGCCCTCATCATCCTCCTCCTCCTCCCCCATCCCACGACAGCTGGGGCTCGGCTGTGCTCCCAAAGGGAAGGCTTCCAAAGGAAGCCAAGGCCAGGAGGCTGTGTGCCATCCCCGTGGCACTGGGGCACCAGGGGACAGGTGTCCCCAAGGGGTGGCACTGCTCCATTTATTGAAGGACTCTGAGAGAAGCTGGCACCTGCAGGGAGGGATGGGGCAGCAGGGAAGGAGGTGGGATGGGACAGGGAATGCTGTCACCTCCTTCTGGCCTCACTGGGTCCTTATCTCCACCTCAGGGGTAAAATGGAGTGAGTCCAACTCTCCAGATTCCCTAAGTGCCCCCAGGAACACGTAGGAGCTGCAGCTGAGATTCTTCTTCATCCCACCAGACTCTTCCTGGGTTAGTACAGGTGGCCACGGCTCAGACAGGAGAGATACATTCATTAGTTCCCGTGCCAGAAAGATGGAAAATTGGTGGATGTATTTTAGTCCAGAAAGAGGCCAGAGGGCAGAATAAAAAAATGAAAATACAACTGAAGAGAACCAAACCAGGGTATTTCCAGAGGGACTGATCCTCCGAGGACAGCGAGGAGCGGTCGCTGAACCTGCGCCCGAAAAGCCAGGCTGCATCTGGGGGGAGGGGGCAGCCAGGTGGGAACAGGAGAGAGAGAGATGGGATTTACTGGGAGAAGCACCACGGGTCCTCAGCAACACATCTGGGCAGGAGAAACTCGGCACTGCTCTCCTGAGGCAGGGTTTGAACTCAAAGGACAAAAATCCTACAGGGAAAGGCTCCCTCGCTTTGAGACCGTGAGTGCCCAGTGCTTGTTACAGGGTGCATCACCTGCAGGAGAGGAGCTGGGTGGCCAGGAGGGTGGCCAGGAGGGTGGCCAGGAGGGTGGGCAGGCTCTCTGCCCAGCTCTGGGGTGGTGGAACTGCAAATGCTCCCTGGAAATGTCACACTGGAGGCAAGCACTTCGTCCCAAGCATGAAGAAGCTGAGGCTGAACTGGGGGCTGAAGGCTCACACCCGGCCCAGCTCGGGTCCTCAGCTGTCACCTGGGACTGTCCCAGGCGTCCCTGCCACCAGTGCCCAGCTGGGGCTGTGCCAGGGCTTTATCAGAGCTGTCCAGCTCGATTCTGGTGGTGACAAAGAGCTGCAGGTCTCCATTCCCTGAGGCTGATCCCACCAACTCTGGCTCCAGCCCCTGTGGCTGCTGAGCCCTGGCACACACAGGGGCCCCCGTTCCTCCTGCCCTACCCAAACCCTCCAACTCTGCCTCCCCCTGGCCCCTGCCCTGAGCCCCTCAGCACCTGCCCCCAGACCTTCCCAGCCCCACAGCCAAGCCTCAGGCTGAGGGGATGTGGCCATGGCACACAGGGAGCCAGCCCTGAGACCCTTCTGCTGCTCCCTCCTCCTCCTGCTCCCCCAGACAGCCCTGGTTTGGGTTAAATCCTCCAGAGTTTCCCAGAGCAGCTGTGGCTGCCCCATTCCTGGAAAGTGCCTGAGGCCAGGGGCTTGGAGCCACGTGGGACACTGGAAGGTGTCCCTGCCCATGGCAGGGGATAGAACTGGATGAGCTTTAAGGTCCTTCCAACCCAGTCCACTCTGTGATTCCATGGAAGTGCCCAGATCAGGGTGCTGTGCCCTGGCCAGGTGCTGCCCCTGTGCCCCCAGATCCCCGTCACTGCTCTTCAGCTCTCCCAGTCTCTGCTGCGAGACCCAGAGATGGGAAACTCTCTGGGAAATGCCCTTTTGAGAGAAGCAAGGCAGGATGGGGCCAGCTAAAGGCAGGACCAGCAGGCAGGGCTGATGGCAGCTGCTGCAGAGAAGGTGACAGTGCCACCCAGCCCTGGAGCTCAGCACCTGGGGGGTCACAGGCACAGGGTGATCCATGCTCAGCCCTCCCTCTGTGGGGTCCTCTCAGCAGAGCCACCCAGGGAGCTGATGCTCCTTGTCACCAACACAGAGGGATGGGAGGTCCCCCTGGGTGACCCCAAACCCTGCACAGAGCTGGGGGCTGGGGGTTCAGCCTCTGCTGCAGGGAATGTTTAACAGGCTGGCACTGAGGCTGGTGCTGCTGCTCCCACACGGCGTGGTGCAGGATGCAGCTCCAGCTGTGCCTCAGGAGCGGGCAGCTTTCAGTCCTTCACATCCCAGAAAAGTGCTCAGGCCAAGGGGACACCAGGAGAATCCCTTCTCCTGTCTCACTGCCATGCCTACCCGTGCCTTTGGTTGGGGTTTTTGGTAAATGCTTAAACCAGTGAGTTGACTAGAACAGCACAGATAGAATGAAATGATAATTAACAATTTCTAAATTACCAGTTCTGCTGGGATTTACAGGCTCCAAGCAAGGCTGGCACTGGGGCCTGGCCCGTAGGGATGTTCCTGACCCTGACAGACCAAGTGTGGTCTCAGGGCATGGAAACCCCAGCTCAGATAAATGAATCCCTCCTGATGCAGGTGAACTATAGATACAGGTCTGCTCTGTGCCACAGCCCCCAGCCCCAGCTGATGCCTGAGGTTTGAACTTTTCTATTTTCCAAGCCCTGCAGTGCCCAGTGTGTAACTCTGGAGTTGCCTGTTCCCTGTTCAGTGCTGCTCTCTGTGCTGGGCACACACAACAAAGCCTCTCCGGGGCTGCTCTCCAAGGACACCCAGCCCAAACTGGGCCCAAAAAGTATCAACCAAAAGCCTCTGAGAGGGGGGCAAGCTGAGGGCAATGCCATCATTAACTGCAGCTTTAACTGGAGAATCAACCCTGAGATGCAAATGAACCAAACCTATAAAAGTGGGAAGAACTCGTGGCCTCTCAGGGTCCATCTCGGGGCCCATCTGGGCAGCACCTCTGGCTCCCCAGGGGTACCTTTGGAGGCCTTTCCAATAAATCCCCACCTTTATTCCCTTTACTCCTGGCTGGTCTGTTCCTAGGAGGCCTCTCAAGGCACCAGCACAGCCCCCATTCCCAGGGGTGTCCCAGAGCCCCCCGTCCCCAGGTGACGTACATTGGATGGACATGGGCGACACCAGCTCCTCGTCCAGGTCGTCCACGTCGTCAGTCATGATGAAGTGGGAGGGGTTGGGCCGGGGCGTGCCCATCCAGCCCGGGTCGATGTTGAGGGCCGAGGCCAGCGAGGGGATGCCGGGGTTGTTGACGATCTGGAAGCCGCAGAGGAGCTCGATCTGCTGCCAGCGGTGCAGCCGCTCCCGCAGCGCCGCCGTCACCTCGCTCAGCGCCTGCCTGGGGACAGGGACACACAGGGACACACAGGGTCACAACGGAGCCAGTGAGGGGAGAACAGCCCCTCAATCACCTGGAATGGAATCCATGGGGTCAGCTGTGCAATTTGAGTCACTTTTCATTGCGATTCCAGGAATTTGGGGATTAAAAACGTGGCAGCAGCTGAAGTACCCAGGGATAATAACAAGGGGGAATGGCTTCCCAGTGGCAGAGGACAGGGCTGGGTGGGATCCTGGGCAGGAATTGTTCCCTGGCAGGGTGGGCAGGCCCTGGCACAGCTGGGGCTGCCCCTGGATCCCTGGCAGTGCCCAAGGCCAGGCTGGACATTGGGGTTGGGAGCAGCCTGGGACAGTGGGAGGTGTCCCTGCCCATGGCAGGGGGGGCACTGGGGGGGCTTTGAGGTCCCTCCCAACCCAAACCATTCCAAGACAATCCCTTAAGCATCCTGCAGCCTCCTGAAACCTCATTTTGACAGGACTTTTAATTGCTCCACATAACTGTGACCCCTCGTTTCTCACAGGTGGAATTAGAAGGTTACTGATGAAGAGGAGGGAGCCCAAGCCCAGGTCTTTAAGGACAACAGAGGTTCAGCCAAGTGAGCCCCACAGCCCCAGTGGAGATGAGGCCACTCCTGCCTGGGACAGGAGAGGAGGGAGGCAGGGACAAGGGAGGTGCTGAGCACACACTCACTTTGCAGTTAAGATTTTATGGTCAACATCGTCCAGAGAGGAACTGTGAGCGACGTGGAACGTCCCAAAAAGGGTGTTTCGCTTCTTTTTGATCTTTTCAGCCTGGAATATCAACAGAGAAAGTCACAGGAAGGAGACAACCTGATGTTCCCTGGGCCATGAACATCCTGGATGGGCTGAGACAGGAGCAGTCCCTGCAGCTGCCTGTGCAGGTGGGAATGTGGGAATGGTGGTGTTACTGAGGAATGCTGCTCTCCCTGACACCGGGGTGAGGAACTCACCAGCAGCAAGCAGCAGGTTGGGGATTTCATGCTCCCTTCTCCCAGCTTCCCAAAAATCAGAGGGAACTGAACTGAAAAGGCTGAACTTTCAGGGAGTCCCCATGACTGGAGGGATTTCACAGCCCTGTGGATGTGGCACCTGGGGACATGGGGCAGTGGTGGCCTTGAAGGTCTCCGAGGGTTCCTCCAACCCAAGCCATTCCATGAAGCAGGTACCTCACAGTGAAGGGCTCTCACACACTGGCTCGTCTCTCCCATGAATGACCCCCAAACACAGCCCAGGAGTGCCCAAGGGACCTTGGACTGGGGAAGATTTTTGGTTTGAGGTTGGGTTTGTGTCACTGTATCAAAAATTAAAGTCTCTGCCCACAGCTCTGCCATTCCCAGCTCCATGAACCTGGGACTTGGGAAGGCCAAGGATGTGGATGCAAGAACTGACAGAGCCAAAGGAAAAGTGCTGGATTGTTAAAATGTTCCCAATAAAAGCAGACAGAGTTTTCCCTCCTGCCAGCTCTGCTGGTTCCTGACGACTGCAGAGAGGAGGATGTGTCACAACAGCTCCCTGGGCTCATCCCTCAGGGCTGCCACACAACATCTCAGATCCCAGGAATGCAGCGATGATTCACCACACGGATCTCGGGATTCCACTGCCTGGGCATGCTCATCACCTGGAGCAGGGCTGTGCTGCAGAGGAGCAAAGCCTCTGCTCACCCAGGGCAGCAATCCCTGCCCGAGTCCCAGGGCTCCAGGCTCTGACAATGCCCAGGGCAGGACCTGCCCGCCCCAAGGGAGCATCATCCTCGTCCTCATCCTCGTCCTCATCCTCGTCCTCATCCTCATCCTCATCCTCATCCTCATCCTCATCCTCATCCTCATCCTCACCCTCACGCTCAGTCAGTCACACCTGACTTGTGCTGCACAAGGTGCAAATTTAGGGCATGAAAAGAAAAACTGCCCTTGAGCTGAGGGAGGGCAGGGCTGGATGGGATCTTGGGCAGGAATTGTTCCCTGACAGGGTGGGCAGGCCCTGGCACAGGGTGCCCAGAGCAGCTGGGGCTGCCCCTGGATCCCTGGCAGTGCCCAAGGCCAGGCTGGACATTGGGGCTGGGAGCAGCCGGGGACAGTGGGAGGTGTCCCTGCCTGTGGAATGAGATGAACTTAAAGGTTTTTCCCAACCCATTCTGGGATTCCACAATTCCACCAAACAAAGAAGATGCAGAGAAGCCAAACTCTCCGGGCTTCACCTCCCAAACCTCCCCACGGACCCGGCACGAGGCTGCTCCACCTCTCACCCCTTCCTTGGCCACCAGCAGCTGCTTCTCTGCATTCTGCTTCTTGATGTTGTAGTACTGCACCTCCACCTCGTGGGTCAGCTGCAGCCACTTCTGCAGTGCCTCGGGGGCAGCCCAGCTGCAGTGGGACTCCAGCTCCTTCTCTGCGTTCTTCAGCGCCATCCGCACCTGGGGAGAAGCCAGGACACCGTGGAGTCACCGTGGGGACACCCTGGGGACACAGCCCTCCCCCAGCTCATCCCCCCTCTGCTCCCAGCCCTGCTTCCCAAGTGCCAAGAAATCGGAAAAAACTTCCCAGGCAGCTTCATCTTAGTCCTGGCAGCAGGAGAAGTCCTCTGGAGGAGTGGTGGCATCCTGGGCACTGCGGGAGAGGAGCCACCCACACACCAGGCTGCTGCTCCCAGCACCAGAACCACCCACAGACGGTTCCTGCCATCCTACAGCTGAGCTCCTTCCTCAAAAATTCCCAGCCAGCACCATGCTGTGCTCTCTCTCGACCCCTCCACATCAGCTCTTCTGCCATGAGCCACAGGAAAACCCTCTGAGCCGATGGCAGGGTGCACAGGGCTGTTAAAAGGGAATTGGGTTTGCAGTGAGGATGCTCAGGGAGTTTTTTGCAGCCTCTAGAAACCTCTGCAGAGCTTCCTGGCTGTCTGTAAATGCCACAGATCCTCCTGCAGAGGCAGAATCCCTGACAGGACCATGCAGGCGATCCCTGTCTCACCACAGCTCCCAGCCAAGCCCAGGGAGCTTGTCAGGAGACAACTTCCATGCTGGAGCGAGTGAGAAAAATATTTAGACACAAAACATGTGCTGCTGGTCAGGAAAAGAAGCAGCCTGGCTGGATCAGCTGTTCCTGGGGTCCCTCCTTCCAGCCCAGCCCAGGCTCCTGCACAGCCTGACATCCCACAGAGATACAGGATTAGAAGGGAGTGGGTGAGAAGCCAGCTGAGGACACTGCAACCTCACAGAAAAGCCTTTAGTGGTGGAGACCATCAGGAATTACCTCCTCTCTTGCAGTGCCTACCCTGTGGAGAGGCTCTGCCAGCCCTGGGACCTGACAAGCCCTGCAGGAAGGTAACGTGTCCCACCCTGGAGCAGCAGAAGGCTGGGAAGCGCAGTCCCGGGACTCACTGCGGGGCTGGGGCCCCTGTGCCACCACGGCACCCCAGGCTCAGTGGGGTGTGGTTTCACTCTGCACAGCAGCTTTGCCTCCCACCCAGAGCAGCTCCCAGAGCTCTCCCTGCCCCTGCACATCCCAGCCCACGGCCACAGCCTTCCCCTCCCAGCGGTGGGAGGATGAGGAGCAGCGCTGCTGTGCAGGGCTGCTCACACTCAGCCCTTCCCTGGACGTGTTCCTTAACTCAGCCCAGCGGGGTTCAGGGAGCCAGGAGCCCCCGGGGCACAGGCAGATGCTCTGAAATTGCACATTTTATCAGGAAGGACCATCCATCCCTCCAGGAGCAGCCCCGAGGCACCGCACACAGGAGGTCCAACAGTTCTGCCACGTGTGTGTGTGTGTGTGTGTGTGTGTGTGTGTGTGTGATTTAGGGTTGTTGTCCAGTGTAAAATTGCCTAAACCAGTCCCAGAGTGCCAAACTCAGAGTCACAGACCTCAGGTTTCTCCTGGCTTTTCCCGTCGGACACCAGCAGCCTGCAGTGCTGCTCCCACCTCAGCAGAACTCTGAGCATCACCCACAAGCATCTGGGATTTGGGAATACGGAGAGAGAGCGGGTAGGGAATCTGTCACTGGTTGGTTGGGGTAGAGGAGTGCTCGTCACACTCACAGGAACAAGGTTTTTAGGGAATAGTGGGAAAGGGAAGTGGTGTGGAACAGGCAGGGACCAGTGGCTAAAATGAGTGTCCACGAGCCAAACCCGCGTGGTTCTGCAGGGAATCCGTGCAAACAGGAGTTATTCTGTGTGTCTCCATTCTCCTGGAAAGATCTTTAAGATCCCAGGTGCATCACTAAGAGCAACAATTTATAAGGAAATTTGTAAAAAAAGTTATACTTTGCCCTGGTGGGACCCCCCAGGCTGCTGGGTCCAGCCCTGGGACACCAACAGCAGGAGGACATGGAGCTGGTGGAGCCAGTCCAGAGGAGCCCCGGAGCTGCTCCAGGGCTGGAGCCCCTCTGGAGCCAGGCTGGGAGAGCTGGGGGTGCTCACCTGGAGAGGAGAAGGCTCCAGGGAGAGCTCAGAGCCCCTTGCAGGGCCTAAAGGGGCTCCAGGAGAGCTGCAGAGGGACTGGGGACAAGGCATGGAGGGCCAGGAGGCAGGGAATGGCTTCCCAGTGGCAGAGGGCAGGGCTGGATGGGATCTTGGGCAGGAATTGTTCCCTGGCAGGGTGGGCAGGCCCTGGCACAGGGTGCCCAGAGCAGCCTGGGACAGTGGGAGGTGTCCCTGCCATGGCAGGGGTGGGATGAGATTTAAGGTCTCTCCAACCCAAACCAGTCTGGGATTCTATTCCACAATTCTCTCAGTGTTCTCCAGGCCCGTGGCCCCACGGGGGTCATGATCTGGGGAGGGTGACCCAGTGAGGAGAGAGGGAGGGATGAACAGCCGGGGAACAGGACACTTCTCCATCCCATCCACACCCAACTCGAGCAGGACCATCCAAACCCTCCAGCGTGGCTTCAGTGATCAGAATCAACCGGCGCAGAAGGAGGTCTTGGTTAATATTCCCTGGGATATTCAGGGGATATGCTGAACTGGGAGGAGCTGTGGGGTCAGAGGGGGTGACTGGTTAATGTCACGAGTGTCCTCGAGCTGCTGGGCTGGTGCTGGGGTTACAGCCACACGGTGCCAGGTGGGACACTCTGGTACTCACCTCCCGACGGACCGAGGCCCCACGGAGGCCACGGCAGCTCCGGCTCCCCGGGCTCCTCACGGGTGGCAGTGCAGGAGGAAGGGCAAGGGATGAGAGCTGGGCTGCCCCGGAGCCAGGAGGCACCTGAGGGGGGCACCTGAGGCCACCTGGCCCCACCTGGTGGCCCAAAGCACACGGCCCCAGGGACTGTCTGGGTCAGGATGGGCATCCCAGGCCGTGTCCTGGCAGGGAGCTCAGTGGCCCCGTGGAGAGGCTGGGTGGCCACAGGAGTGGGGCTGGGTCAGAGCACTCCTGGGACCAGGCACCGTGGGGCTCAGGGTGCTGCTGCTGCTCCAGGCAGGAAGGGGATTTGCTGTTTGCACCCCTGCACTGCCCCAGAGCTCCCACGACCTGCCTTGCCAAGGGAAGCCCTGGATTCCTGCATCCTCCATGGTGGCAACAAAGACTGGACACAGCTGGGAGGAAACACCCATGGCCTTGGGATATCCAAGGAATGTGCCTGGCTCGTGCAGTTCTGGCTCCCAGTTTGAGTTTAAACTGATCTGTGACTTAGAGTCAGGTGAGAATGGTCCCTCAGGTGAGACAGGAAGCAGCTACTGGAACTGTGGGTTGAGACTTTCTTGTAGGTTTGGGGAGTTTAAGGTTGGACACTGGGAAAATATCCTTATGGAAAGGGTGCCAGAGCAGCGCTGGAGGCACATCCCTGGAGGGATTTAATAGGATGTGGCAAATGGGGACACGGTCAGTGGTGGCCTTGGCAGTGCTGGGGATGGCTGGACTTGATGGTCTCAGAGGGCTTTCCCAGCCCAACCCTTACACACCCCTCTGATCCACAAGAAAACATGGGAAGCACAACTGAACTCATGTTGAATCTGTCCTAAAACCATGGATACAACCAAAGAAGGAGTGCATGGCTTGGAGAGGGAGCCAGAAATCCCAGAGTGTGCAGCTCCAGGGCAAGCCCAACCCCTCTGCTCCTGCTGGGACCTCCCAAGGTGCCAGCACCTGCCCTGTCCACCAACAGCAACTGGGATGTGTAATGGACACCATGGAGAAGAGACTGGGGGCTTTTCCACCACAAAGGGGAGTGGGAAAGCAAAGAAAAAAAGAGCAGCAGCATCACTGGGTTCAGGGGTGGGGGAGAGCAGTGAGGACTGGTGTCCCTTGGGAGCCAGAGCTGGCACTGGGAAATGTCTTTGTTGGTGACACAGACACCGGAGCCAGGGCAGCCCTGGCACGCTGGCCACTGACACGGAGCTGGGTGCTGTGGTCACACGCTGGAGGAAGGGAGGGGACAGCCAGAGGGACCTGGACAGGCTGCAGAGGTGGGGCTGTGCAGCCTCAGGGAGCTCAGCAGGGCCAAGGGCAACGTCCTGCACCTGGCTCGGGGCAATCCCAGCACAGACAGAGGCTGGGGAGGATGGACTGGGAGCAGCCCTGGGGAGAAGGAGCTGGGCTTGGTGGGGACAAACTCCACAGGCCCTGGCCACGAACACTGGGATACAGAACCACCCAGTCCTGGGCTGATTTCCCAGCCTGGGCAGCAGGAAAGGGATTGGCATTCTTTCCCTGTGCCCTGCTCAGGTGAGACCCCACCTGCAGAGCTGCCCCAGCCCTGGGCCCAGGCCAGGGAGGACGTGGAGCTGCTGCAGAGAGGCCAGAGGAGGCCACAGAGCTGCTCCAGGGCTGGAGCCCCTCTGGAGCCAGGCTGGGAGAGCTGGGGGTGCTCACCTGGAGAGGAGAAGGCTCCAGGGAGAGCTCAGAGCCCCTTGCAGGGCCCAGAGGGGCTCCAGGAGAGCTGCAGAGGGACTGGGGACAAGGCATGGAGGGCCAGGAGGCAGGGAATGGCTTCCCAGTGGCAGAGGGCAGGGCTGGATGGGATCTTGGGCAGGAATTGTTCCCTGGCAGGGTGGGCAGGCCCTGGCACAGGGTGCCCAGAGCAGCTGGGGCTGCCCCTGGATCCCTGGCAGTGCCCAAGGCCAGGCTGGACATTGGGGTTGGGAGCAGCCTGGGACAGTGGGAGGTGTCCCTGCCATGGCAGGGGTGGCACTGGATGGGCTTTGAGGTCCCTCCCAGTGCAGACACTCCATGTTCCCGTGATTTCCCAGAGGGATGAAGCAGCAGTGCCCTCAGGGCTGTGTCTCTGTGGACCCCCAGGTGAGCCCTTACCTGCTCCAGCTCCTGCTCAGCGTATTTCTGGCGGCTGAGCTCGTTCTCGGTGCCCTCGCGCAGCTCCCGCAGCCGGTGGGCCTCCTGCTTGGCAATGCTGATCTCGTCCTGCAGCTTCTTCTCCAGGTGCACCTTCTCCACCTCCACGGAGCGGTGCTCCTCCTGCGCCTTCTGCAGCCTGCAGCACACCGAGAGCCAGAGCCAGTGCCGGGCACCGCCGGGCACCGGGCACTGCCGGGCACCAAGGCTGCCCACCACGGCCCAGCCCCGCTCCTGCCTGCCCCTGGGTGTGCCAGGGAGACAGCTCAGCATGGCTGGCAAGAAAGGGAACTGTCAACTGCTCCCTCTCAGCTCTATTCATTCACCAAACACTCAGGATGTGTTTTCTTCGTTTGCCAAAGCACATCTGGATTTCCCCTAATGAGCCTCAAATTAAGCTGAATTTTTGGTGTTTTCACCAAAGTAGGACTTTGGTAAAACAAAGCAGGGGAAGATCTGCCAGAGCACATCAGACCACCCAGATGGGATGGCTCCATGTTCCCTCCACAAAATCCTGCAAATTCAGACATGTCTTATTCTTGCCTGGATGTTCCTATTTTTCCCCATGACAGAATGAAATCAGTAGGAATATATGGCAACAACTGAGAAATGGAGGCAACAATGAAACCCTGTATCTGTGTGGATCTGTGGGGTCTAACACCAGGAGCTGACCTGCACTGAGGCTCCCAGAAGGCCTGTGCTGCACCTGGGCTGGAGCAATGCCTGAGTCACCAACTCTTCCAGGTCAGAGGAGATCACTCCCAGCACCAGGAACCAGCAGGTGAGAGTACCCCTGCCATGGGCAGGGACACCTCCCACTGTCCCAGGCTGCTCCCAGCCCCAATGTCCAGCCTGGCCTTGGGCACTGCCAGGGATCCAGGGGCAGCCCCAGCTGCTCTGGGCAACCCGGGGGTTCACAGCCCAGCAGCTTCCTTACAATCAGCTCCTCCACACAATCCAACATCTCCAAAGCAGACCTGCCCACTCCTTTCAGGCATCAGCAGTATGTGCCAAGCCTTGATGGTCTCGATGAGTCACTTAATGGACTGGAAAATGTCACTGCTGAAGGATGTTCTCAAAGGTGCTTTGAAGATGAATAAAAGCTGAGGTTTTGTATGAACATTCCCAGCTCCCCGGGAGCGTGTCTGAGCTGCTCAGCAAATTCCAGCAGCAGCAGTGGCACTGGAGAGGCACCCCGTGCCTTCCAGAGGGTTGTTCAGTGCTGAACAGCTTCACCCAGCCAGCACAGCAGGGTCCTTCAAACTCTGCAAAAGCAGCCTCTGAGCAGAACTTCAGCACAGCTTCCCCACAAGTCCAGGAGCACTGGGGCTGTCTGGAGGTTCTGCTGTTCCTCTGGCAGCTGAGGACCCAGCTGAACCCTGCTGGGGAAGTGTGAGCAAGGGAAGGAATATTCCCCTGGAGAGGCCTCCCAAGGTGCCCAGGTCACCTCGCAGTCCCCGAGCTCCTGCTCTGTGCAGGACCAGCCCTCCTGCTCTGGCTGAAGGCTGTGCAGAGCACAGGAGGTTTTGTGTTTCCTCCTGAGGGGCTTTAGAGCATTAGCTGAACTTCCCAGGCACATCCACTTGTTTACATGGCTCTGCCCTCGGCAGCAGGGCCAAGGTCACTCCCCACAGGCACATTCCTGGTTCAGAGCTCGGAGGTGAGCCCAGCTGAGCCCCCCTGCCCCAGACACTGCTGCTCCAGGGGATGGACACAGACAAGGGATTCCTGGCTCCTTCCAGATGCAGAAAAAAATACATCAAACTTGCTTTGGGAGTATTTCCAAGCTGTAGCACAACTCCAGGAGGCTGTGTGGAGCCAGCTGTGGATTGCAGCAGGCAGAGGGGAGGGCACTTTGTGCCAGGGGAACGTGCCCAGGGTGGCTCCATGCCCCAGCAGCTCCCTCCCCATGCACCCCAGCTGCTCCCATCTCCCTGGGGAACAGGAGGAGCCTTTCCAGCAACACCCAGGGGCAGGATGGACCCCTGAAGGCTGTAATGAGCATATAGGCAAGAAATGGGGCTGCAGACCTGGGGATGCATCACACAGAACCTCAAACCTGGCTCCCTCAGGGCTCCAGGGCAGCCTGACAGCCCCCTGATCCTGGTGCTTGCACTGTGAGCAGCCAGGAGCAGCAGCTGGGACTGAACCCTGTGTTCAGAGCAGTCACTGGGAACGCAGCCACCAGCTCACAGGGCAGCCTAGGTGAGGTTTATCCTCTCAAACCCCACTGAAACCTCACAGAAAATTGTTCCAGCCCCAGCCCATCCTGCTCTGCTATTTGCTAAATCTGCCCTTAAAATGTTCCATTGCAGGGCACCCCATGGGTTTGTCATCACCAGGGTTGAAGGCTCTTCCCTGTCCCAGGAGATCCCTGTGTCCAGAGGGCCTCTTGGAGCACACTCTCCCATCAGTAGCTCTACTGGAACCATTGCAGTAATTCCTGGGAGCAGAGACCCCATTCCTGAGGCTGCAGGGTTTGATCCACATGGCAGAAGCCCAGAGATTCCTACTGAATACTTCAAAATGATGTATTTCTGTCACTTTCCAAGCAACACTCTTTGATTTAGGCATTGCTTCCCCATACAGCTGCAAGAATTCAAGAGGGGATGTGTAAATCCTGATTGCTCCACTGTTCCAACAGGCTTTTTCCCCATCAGAAGCCAAGGTGAAACAACCTTGGATGACAAATTCCACATGAGCTGGACTGCATGGCAGGAGGTGGGACTGCATGAGCTCTAAGCACCCTCTGAACCCAAGGCATTCCCTGGCTCTGTGACTGTGAAAGAACCCACAGACCTTTACACACAGCCTGCTCCATGGATCCCTGCAGGAGCCAGGCCCCCAGCCCAGCTCCAGAATCCCTCAGGAAGGGGCTGACTCTGCTGTGAGGCACCACGACAGCTAAAATAAAATATTTCCTGAAATCTAAAGGAACAGGGACCATGCAGGAAGAGCTGAGTGCTCCAGCTGGATGGGCAGTGCAAACCTACCTCTCCTGTAGGTCATGGAGAGATTGCTCAGCCCTGTGGAGACCCTCCAGGTCCTTCATCATCTTCTTCATGTGCTCCTTGGAGTAGCGGTTCTGGATGTAGGCGAACCAGCAGCCGCCCACGCCGATGACGATGGACACCACCAGCATGAAGTCCTTGAGGTGGTTGTGGCGGGTCACTGCAAGAGACCAGAGACACTGCTGGACTCAGGGGATCTCAGAGATTGACTCCAAAGTGCTTTGCCTGCACCACAGAGGGACAGGAGAATTCAGGGGAGTCTTAAAAGGAATTGTGGCACAGGATTCAGCAAGGGAAAAGTTGAGCTGTGTTGATATTTGAGGGGAAAACCAGAAGCTTGACAACATTTATTCAGTTTGGAGACACAACAACAACACAAAGATGAAATTCCCAATCTTCCTGCTCCAGTTTGCCTGGCCATAAGTGGTACAGGGGAAACTCCACACAGGAATCCCTCCAGAATGGCTGTGATCTCAGAGGGCAGCACAGGTAACTAAGAACAAAATAATTACTTGAAAAAACCCTGCTGAGATCACAGAGCTGGGGCAGATCAAGTGTCCCAACTGTCAAGCTGCCAAACTTCCCCTCAGAATCACAACTCAGTGTGGAAACTCCCTTTTTCAACAGTTAATTCAAAGAAAGGTGTTGATGCATGTGAGAGGATGAAGGTAATTAAGTGGAGGCTCCAGTGCCAAACAAAGCCCAGAAAGATGGGCCAAGCAGAATTTTTTTCCTGTAACTCAACCAAGTGTGTGCTGAAAGGGCCACGAACAGAAGAGCAGCTCAGTCCAGAGATCATTATGCACTGGTTTTGAGCCAAAAAATGGGCAATTCATTCCAGATACAGGAAAAAAATACCTGTACTGAGGGGGGCAGGCCCTGGCACAGGGTGCCCAGAGCAGCTGGGGCTGCCCCTGGATCCCTGGCAGTGCCCAAGGCCAGGCTGGTGCACGGAGCAGCCTGGGACAGTGGAGCAGGGTGGATTAGACAGGATTTAAGGTCGCTCTGATTGCAGCTAAACCACGTCTGCCCCACTGGCAGAGCTGGGGGGACACGGGAGGGGAGCTGGGAAGTGGAAACCCGAACTGGAAAGGCAGAGCACAGCACAGACTGAGCTGGCTCGAGGGCTGCCCAGCAGCCCCACACCAGCCGGACACGTGGGGACAGTGGTGCTGCTCCCCTGCCCACCCTGGAGGGGAGGGAAAGGGCCCTGTGGAGGGAACAGGGCCAGGAGCCCTCCCCAAAGGCCCAGGAGACAAGGAAGCAGCACCTCCCCAGCACATGGGATCCATCAGTCCCTGAGAGCAGCCAGGGAAAATGCAACACTCAGAGTTCAGCAAGGTGAGCACCGGCGCCGCTTCCCCTCCCGGATGGATTATCACAACATCCTCTTCCGAGGGAGCACATCCTGGCAGGAGGCTGCACATCTCCCTGCAGCCTGAACCCTCCCTCTCAGCTCCCATTTGGACAGCAGTGGGGCTGAAGAGCTCAGGTGGTTTGTGTTCCACTCTCCCACAGCCAGCACAGCTCTGTTCTCCTGCCCGCAGCCAGAGCAATCCCTGCCAGCCCCTCCCTGCCCTGACCCCTGTCCTGCTGCCAGTGCCAGCACACCCAGCTCCAGCAGCACCTGGACACAGCCTTCCCCTTCACCAGCCCCTCCAAAGGCACGTGGATGAGGAAACTGTGAAAACTCAGCTTGGGTGTCAATGTAGGAGCATGGAATTCTGGAATGGTTGGGGTTGGAAAGGACCTCAAAGCCCATCCTGCCATGGCAGGGACACCTCCCACTGTCCCAGGCTGCTCCCAGCCCCAATGTCCAGCCTGGCCTTGGGCACTGCCAGGGATCCAGGGGCAGCCGGAGCTGCTCTGGGCACCCTGTGCCAGGGCCTGCCCACCCTGCCAGGGAACAATTCCTGCCCAAGATCCCATCCAGCCCTGCCCTCTGCCACTGGGAAGCCATTCCCCTTTATCCTGGCACTCCAGATCAGAGGAACTCCAGCCCTGGGAGTATCTCCATTTTCCCACCTGCACTGTAAATGCTTTTTTCTGGTATCTAATCCAAATCAACCCTCCTGCAGTTCCTCCCCCCTTGTTCAATCATTTCATCTTCCTTCAAACACGAAGCCCAGGCAGAGCTGCAAACCCAACAGGACATCAAGTCCTGCAGTCGAGCAGAACCAGCAGTGATAAATCTGTGCCTGTTCTCCCTCCTCTCCCACAAATACAGAAAACAGGAAAGGGAGAGAAGTCAGTTTGCTGTGGGGCACGGGGCTGTTCCTGCAGCCTTTGCAGGTGTGACATGTGCTGAGCTCTGCCTGCTGCTGGGAGCAGCTGAAGTCACAGGGGTGCAGGCCAGGCTGTGCCAGCCCTGCTGCAGGCCAGGGACAAACCCAGAGAGATTTAAATCACAATAAACTGGACAGGAACAATCTGAGGCTCTGCCGTGGAACGGCCGCGGTGCCCTCGGCCTGGCCCAGGGCGAGAGGAGAAGCAGGGAAAGAGCTGAAACCACACAAAGTTCTCTGCCAAGCCCAAAAGCAGCAAAGCTGCACCTGCAGAGCCTCCAGCCCTGGGGAACAACAGCAGGAGGGACCTGGAGCTGCTGCAGAGAGCCCAGAGGAGCCCCGGAGCTGCTCCAGGGCTGGAGCCAGGCTGGGAGAGCTGGGGTTGCTCACCTGGAGAGGAGAAGGCTCCAGGGAGAGCTCAGAGCCCCTTGCAGGGCCCAAAGGGGCTCCAGGAGAGCTGCAGAGGGACTGGGGACAAGGCATGGAGGGCCAGGAGGCAGGGAATGGCTTCCCAGTGGCAGAGGGCAGGGCTGGATGGGATCTTGGGCAGGAATTGTTCCCTGGCAGGGTGGGCAGGCCCTGGCACAGGGTGCCCAGAGCAGCTGGGGCTGCCCCTGGATCCCTGGCAGTGCCCAAGGCCAGGCTGGACATTGGGGCTGGGAGCAGCCTGGGACAGTGGGAGGTGTCCCTGCCATGGCAGGGGTGGCACTGGGTGGGCTTTAAGGTCCTTTCCCCACCCCAACCAGTCTGGGATTCCATGTTTCACCTCAAGCTGTGCTGTTTTGTGCTGGATAAATTCCTGAACCACAGGAAAGGACCCCAAAGGGACAGACAGAGAAGAAGGAATCACCTCACCTTGCTTAGATTATAATTGTACCACACTCCCTCTCACTTGGATTAATTACAGAGCTGAAGTGGTCAGACCTGTCTGCCACAGAAAATGGCAGGGCTGGAGTCAGGCAGCAGGAACCAGAGCTGGAGGGATGGCAGGAGCCTGCAGATGGCAACTGGCCATGGAAAATGGCTGAGACCTCTGCCATGAGCCAGACACCGAACCCTGGAGCCCCAGGCTGGGAAAAGCTTCACCCAGCAGCAGGAACAGCACCGTGCCCTCCTGCTGTGATCCCCACAGCCTGCCTCTGGATTCAGGAGCCTGCAGGAGCACTGGGGCTCCAGTCCAGGCTGCTTTGATTCAATGCTTTCATACCTGTGGGGAGCAGAACTGCAACAGAGGAGACAAACCCCAGAATCTCTGTACCTGTGCCAGCAGCTCAGAGAGCCCCAGAGCCCAGCTCCCCTCCAGAATGCACTGCACCCCCAGAACCAGCTCCCCTGAGCACGGGGAAGGAGCTGGAGCAGGAACACACCCCAGACCACCCCAGCACCACAGTGCAAAGCTCTGCAGCTTAGAAGGTCATTGAGCACTTCCCGCAGCTGCTGATTGCTGGTGGCTCCTGAAAGGTGTTTTGCAATCCATTCCCGAAGGAACTGGTTTAGATAAACAACCTCTCCCCATGAGTGCAGACAAAGCCATTCAGATGACCAGAAACCAGCCAATTTTACCTTCTGAAAAGGAATAAATCTCTCTCTCAGCTGCAGATTTGAAGTGTATTTCCTGTTCTCACACAGCCTGGATATACAGTCATGGAATCCCAGGATGGTTTGGGTCGGGAGGGACCTTAAAGCTCATCACATTGCACCTCCCTGGTGTGGGCAGGACACCTTGCAGTGGCCCAGGCTGCTCCCAGCCCCGTGCAGGTGCAGAGAGATGCAGAGATCAGAGGTGTGGGAGCAGCCTGACCGCCGAGGTTCCCTGCTCTCTTTGATCTGGGTGACCCAGGGAGGGTCAGAGTGCAGAGCCAAGGGAGCCGCAGGGCAGAAGGAACAGCTCCAGCAGGGAACAGCCATTAACTGCAGCCAGTGGGAGCCATTCACTCTGCCATTCACTCAGCACAAAGAACTCCATCCCCAAAAGAAATTCCACCCCCAGCACTGGAGCCGCTGGGCTGCAGCCACTGCTGGAGGAGCTCACCCAGGACGGCTCCACCAGCCCTGGCCAGGCCTCCAACTCACCAAAAAGCTTCACTTTTAACACGGGCAATACGTGAAAACCAAACTGTGCCTGCACAAAAAGAGGCTTTCCAAGAACTGTGAGCAAAAATGGCTGATTGTCCAACCCAGGCTTGTGATTCCCTTCCCATGGCTCTGCCAAGCCTCTCGCTGTGGTTCACACACACTGTGCAGGCAGTGGTCCCAGCACTGGGTGGGAATGGCTGGAGAGCAGCCCTGGGGGTGCTGGAGTGGGAGAGGCTGGACATGCCCCAGCCACGAGCACTGGGACCCCAAAATTCCTGCTCTGATCCCCAGTATGGGCAGCAGGAAAGGGGGGATTTAACCCCTCTGCACCCAAAGCCCAGGAGAAAGCCACGGCACAGAGGGAGAGAGACAAAAGCACCTTTAATAGAGAGCAGACATGAGCCAGAGGGAAGGGATGCAAAAGGAGCACCTGGAGCGTGGAGATAGGCATCAGAGAGCCTGAGATGTGTGGAGATAGGCATCAGAGAACTTGAATTGTATGGAGATAGGCATCAGAGAGCTTGAATTGTATGGAGATAGGCATCAGAGAGCCTGAGATGTGTGGAGATAGGCATCAGAGAGCCTGAGATGCTGATAAAGCATCAAAGGAGCCCAGGCCCTCCTATCAGCCATCCTAAACTCCTTCCCAGCCAGCCTGCTGCTCCTTCCCTCCTCCAGAGGTGGGTAACTCACAGCCTGAGTCACCAGCAGAGCCTCAGGACACGGCAGTGGAGCCCCAGGAAAGCCCAGGACACAGTGACAGAGCTCCAGGACACGGCAGCAGCTTCCCTGGGAGCAGGCAGGATCGCTGTCCCCCCAGCAGCTCTCACCCCCCACCCTCAGCACCACAGGTGACCAGCAGGCTTCACCCTGGGCACAGGAGATGCCAGCAGGTCACTGTGGGTCTGCACCTCTAGGAGCAGCCCTCTGAGATGGCAATGCCAGCCCAGGATGCCTCCAGGCTACAGAGCAGCTCCCATAAATCCAGAGTTCCAGGGGAGCTGTGCTGGGATGACCTCCCTGGGTGAGGAGGCTGCACGGGGCAGTTTGGGTGCCCCAGGCCTGGCTCTGGTGTCCAGTCTGAGCCCAGGTGCTCATGTCCAAGGCCTTGCTGGCCCTGGGGGTGTTTCCCAGGGCTGGGACTCTGGGTACTCACAGAGAGGGGGCCCAAAGAGCACCGTGTCCAGGGCCTTGAGCTGCAGCTTCTGCCGGTGGCTGCGGTCGGTCATTTTGAGCACTGTCCCCATCATGGTGGCGTTGTTCACTGCCAGCCTGCACAACAGGGGAAAACAACACAGCCTGTGGGCACATCCATCAGCACCAGCAACACACCAGGGCTCAGGGAGATACAGGAGCAGGGCCTGGGAGCTCCCTGCTACCAGAACTGAGCCCTCACTGTTGCTGTCTCTGAGCCAGGCTGTCTCTAGGACTCTTTGCAGCAGCATTTTTAGGACTGGGAGAGAGCAGGAGAAACCAAGGCCAGGCCTAATTTATTAACCTGAGAGCATGAAGGACTGATTTCCCATCAAATCCCATCTTTTGGTGTCCTACTGACCACTAATAACTATTTTTTAACCAAATCTCCATTGCCTTTACATCCTGTGACACAGACCATAAACCACAGTTCTCCCTTGGAAGAAATGTGGACACACATTGTGCTGCCTCAAAACCATCCTCATTTTATTCCCAGTTAATCCCACCTTCCCAATCAGCTTAAAAGCCCCTTTTTCAGTGACAGGAACCTTTATCCAAAGAGCTGCACTGAGATTTTTCAAACCTGTTAAAAGCTTAGGTCAGCTCCCAGCCAGTGCTTCCCTTGCATGGAATCCTGGAATGGTTTTGTGGGAGGGACCTCAAAGCCCATCCAGTGCCACCCCTGCCATGGCAGGGACAGCTCCCAGTGTCCCAGGCTGCTCCCAGCCCCAATGTCCAGCCTGGCCTTGGGCACTGCCAGGGATCCAGGGGCAGCCCCAGCTGCTCTGGGCCCCCTGTGCCAGGGCCTGCCCACCCTGCCAGGGAACAATTCCTGCCCAGTATTGAACCCAAATTTCCCCTCTTTTCACTCACAACTGGAGCAGAACAGGAATCAGGCTGGGCACTGCACCAGCCAAGGAACTTCAGGTGATAAGAAAAGCTGAGCCCTGCCAGGCCCTGGTTCTCTCCCTGCAGATGTCCCATAGGAACACTGGGCACTGACCCGGGCATGGCACTGACCCTCATGGGCATGGCACTGACCCCCATGGGCATGGCACCGACCTGGGCATGGCACTGACC
>VXAC01007941.1:20253-36022 GCA_013399225.1 Rhipidura dahli | reverse complement strand
CCCCCATGGGCATGGCACTGACCTGGGCATGGCAATGACCTGGGCATGGCACTGACCCGGACATGGCACTGACCCCCATGGGCGTGGCACTGACCTGGGCATGGCACTGACCCCCCGTGGGCATGGCACTGACCCCCATGGACATGGCACTGACCCCCATGGGCGTGGCACTGACCCAGGCATGGCACTGACCCCCACAGGCATGGCACTGACCTGGGCATGGCACTGACCCCCATTGGCATGGCACTGACCTGGGCATGACACTGACCCCCACAGGCATGGCACTGACCTGGGCATGGCGTGGCCGCTCAGCTGCAGCTTCCGGAAGGTCTCCTCGTACTGGGGCAGCTCCACGTAGGAAATGAGCCACTGAACCACCTCGTCCACCGTCCAGTTGTACACTGGGGAGAGCACCAACAGCTCATTAGGGGCACTGAGCCACTGGAATCATCATCAAATACCAGAGAGTCACTGGTTTGGGTTGGGAGGGACCTCACAGCCCACCCAGTGCCATCCCTGCCATGGCAGGGACACCTCCCACTGTCCCAGGCTGCTCCCAGCCCCAATGTCCAACCAAGCCTGGGACAGAGCAGATGTTTTCACTGGACAGGGGGGCTTTGTTACACTTTAATTTATCATCCTCTGTCCCTGCCCAGCTCCAGCAAGTCCTGGAGCTGCCCTGGGAATCACCCACTGGTGCCAGTCCCCTCCTGACAGCCCTGGACCCTCACTCCCTGGGCAGCTCTGGCTGAGGAAAAGGCCCCTTTTCCCTGGCTGTGGGAAGGACAGGCTGCACAGCTCAGGGCCCACCAGGATGAGGAACATCTTCCTCAGCTCCAGGGGGCCCGATGCCTCCCACAGGGAGCTGAGGGATGAGGGCTGAGCCATCTGGGAGGGATGAGGGAGCTGAGAAAGATGAGGGAGCTGAGGGAGATAAGGGAGATGAGGGAGACAAGGGAGATAAGGGAGCTGAGGGGTCTGGGGGACATGAGGGAGCTCAGAGAGATGATTGAGCTGAGGGAGCTGATGAAGCTGAGAAAGATGGGGCAGTTCCCAGAGCTGAGAGGGATGAGGGAAATGGAGCTCAGAGAAATGAGATTAAAGAGATGAGAGAGATGAAGGATGTGGTGGAGATGAGGGAGCTCAGAGAAGGGTTGCTTTCCACATGTGACCAGAACAGCAGCAATGGAAGGCAGGAAAGGCAATGGCTGGAAAACCAATGCAACAGGCCCAGCCACCCCATCCCTGTGGGGTGTCAGTGCCCTTCACAGCTGCTTCTCACACCCACAACAAGGAGCAGACCTTTCCCACCAGCCTGATTCCAGTTTCATTGCTTCAGTTCAAGCTCCAAAATCAGGCTTCAAATATCCCTGTCAGTGTCCCAGGCCAGGCTGGATTGGGCTTGGAGCACCCTGGGACAGGGGAAGGCTCCCTGCTGGGCAGGGGGTGTGACTGGATGGGCTTTAAGGTCCCTCCCAACCCAAACTGGCTGTGATTCCATCAGACCACCCTTTAGAAACCAGTAACTTATTCCATCAGCCAGATCTCCAAGATGATGAAAGGGAACACAAGAGCAGGAACTGAGTGCAGCCCCGGGACAGCCCCTGTGCCACAGTCACTCTGCCAGAGCCCTGGCAGGTCCCACGTGTGCCAGAGGCAGGCCCAGAGCCAAGGCAGCTCAGCAATGACGGCGCCTGGGGAGTGTCAGGGGATGTTCTCCTCCATCCCTTAACGATTTCTACCCTTTCCCAGCTGGCATTAAAGTACATGCCAGGCAAAGCCATCTGTAAACAGCCCTGTAATGGGATAAATATTCCTTACACGAGGCAGTCCTTGGACACAGCAGCCACAGGGACTCGTAGGAGTCATGGAATCACAGGATCCTTGAGGCTGGAAAAGCCCTCTGAGCCCACAGAGTCCAACCACCCCCAGCACTGCCAGGGCCACCACTGACCATGTCCCCAGGTGCGACATCCACAGGGCTGTGATGTGCTTCCATCCTGTCCTGGGCAATTGTACCACACCTAAGTGACTTGGACAAGAATTTTCAACACATCCCTGTCCAACTCCATGGGGGGGAGACTCTGGTCTGGGATACACAGCTCTGGAGTCATCACACAGAATATCACAGACTGCTCTGGGTTGGGTTGGGACCTCACAGCCCACCCAGTGCCACCCCTGCCATGGCAGGGACACCTCCCAGTGTCCCAGGCTGCTCCCAGCCCCAATGTCCAGCCTGGCCTTGGGCACTGCCAGGGATCCAGGGGCAGCCCCAGCTGCTCTGGGCACCCTGGGCCAGGGCCTGCCCACCCTGCCAGGGAACAATTCCTGCCCAAGATCCCATCCAGCCCTGCCCTCTGCCACTGGGAAGCCATTCCCTGCCTCCTCGCCCTCCATGCCTTGTCCCCAGTCCCTCTGCAGCTCTCCTGGAGCCCCTTTGGGCCCTGCTAGGGGCTCTGAGCTCTCCCTGGAGCCTTCTCATGCACAGCCCCGTTGTGTTTTCAATCCACCCTGCAAATGCTGCACCTCAGCATCCATTGAGTGCCCCTGGGAATGGGAGGGACTGCTGCACTCCCTACAGCTGCATCCACACAGCTCTGGGAACATGGAGCACATCCCACCCAGAGCAACTTAAGGGCTAAGACAGAAAAATCAAACACAAACAGGACACAAATGAGAAACTGAAATTTCTATGGCTGATGAACTGGTTAGAAGACTAAAATCCAGAATTTCAAGGAATGGACATGGACAGAACTCTTCTAGAGATGAAGAGCACTGAAAAAAAATGGATTAATGTCCGTGGAATTGCGTGTGAAAGCACTGGGGAAGCACTTGCCAACCTTCAGAGTTTGTTCCAAGATTCCCAGGTTTCAGGAAGTTTCTCACCAGAGGCTGAACTCCCACCCTGTCCCTGGGTGCTGGGATGAGTAACAGCATTTTGGAACAGCCTGAAGTTCTTTCTGCATGGACTGTACTTATGACACTTCCTGGGTTTTATCCTCCCTTCTTTTCACTGTGTGAAGGAGCTTTTCAGGTTCAGAAAGCTCCTCTCAGGAAAACACAATCTGCAGGAAAGCTCCCATGCAGCTCTACTGAATATTCAGGATGTCAGCACCCCGTTAAAACTCCATCTGAAACTGGGAGTTTGCCTGGAACTGGGCAGCACTTGGCTCTGTTGAACACACATGTCCAGGGCAGAGGAACAAAACAATTGCTGATACTTGTGCAGCATGGACAGCCTGGAAGCACCAACCCCGAGGAAATCCTGGAAGCCCACACCAGAAAAAGGGAGCTGCAAGAGTACCAGGAGTGGTACAAGGCAGGAAAAGCAGCATATTCCTGCTGGGAGCTGCACACTCTGCCCAGGGCATTGGAAATCCAAACTCTTGGGCACTCCTGGGGAAAGGTTTCTTGGCTTTTTGCCCTTTTTTTACCTTCAGATGTTTTCCAGGCCTTCCAGAGATCCTCCACACTGATGAGCTTGTCCTCTCCATGGAACGTGCTGTGCTTCACTGCAGGGTCATGGTAATTCAGGTCTTCCCTCAGGAACTAGGAGAGGAATCAACAGCAGGATTAGGCTTTGGTTCATCTTTTAGAGATTAACAAAAATTCTGAATAGCAATCATTTTGATGGGAAAGTCCTAATAAATCTGAATAAATTAAAGAACATAAATATAAATGGCATATTTGATATATAAGATACACATATCTGTATTTTATATAGATATAAGTATGTTCCCTGCTGTACACCCCTAGTATTTCTGTTCCTGGGAAGACCAGCCAGGAAAAATTCAGAAAGTAAATATGCTGAATTCATTTTAATATGGAGAAGGGATAATTAAATAGAACCCTGGGGCTTGGGATTCCAGACTTTTCTCTGAAATATTGTACCACCAAAACTTCACCTGAATGGCACAAAGGAACCAGCTTTATGTCAACATAAGTAAGAATCCAAAAATGATTATTGGATTTCATATGCACCTTCAAATCCAAGATGGAACAAATGCCACAGGCAGGAGAGGAGGCAGTTTCACTGCAAAATACAGATAAATATCTGTATCACAGCTCAGTGGGTGCCCAGAGCAGCTGGGGCTGCCCCTGGATCCCTGGCAGTGCCCAAGGCCAGGCTGGACACTGGGGCTGGGAGCAGCCTGGGACAGTGGGAGGTGTCCCTGCCACGGCAGGGGTGGCACTGGATGGGCTGTAAGGTCCTTTCCAACCCAGAGCAGTCTCTGTGAAATCCCCCAGCAGACGGAGAACCACTCATACTGCAGCCCCACAGATGAACCAAAGGGATAATTCCCCATTCCCGCCCCTCAGGACGTGACCCCAGGCAGGCAGCTCCATCCCCGGGCTCTTCCATGGGCACCAGGATTACATCCACACCCAATGACCATCTCTGGATCCGGAGATGGTGCCTGAACATCAGACAGGGCAGGACAAAGATCTGGGCAGCTTTAAATTCCAGGCTCCCTGCAAATCCCCCGCAGGTGCTGCCGAGGCCACCGAAGGTCCCGGCAGCTCCAGCTGGGGCTCCCTGCCCCGCTGCCCAAAAGCTGCCACAGCCCTTCCTGCCTGACAGAACACACGGAAAACGGGAGAATGTGGGAAAACCTGTGGTTCCAGCAGGGGCTGCGACTCAGGGCTCCAGCTGTGGCAATGCCTGGCCGAGAGGCGAGGCTGTCCCCGCGGCGGGTGACGCCGTGACCAAGCGGGAACGCGGCAATGTCACCGATGTCACCGGCCCTGCTCCAGCCCCGGCCCGCAGCGGGATCAGCTGCTGCTCTGTATATTTAGCTCGGGGAGTACAGAAGGGAAAAGTGATCCCTCAGCTTCCCCGGGCTCACCATGGCCGGATGGGCTGTAAGGGACTCGGCAGAGGGGACGGAGCTGGGCTGGGGGCACGTCCCGATAAAGGAGCAGGGAGAAGAGGCAGGATGGGGCTGGGGGAGCTGGGCTGTGCCCACCAAAGAAACCTTAAAGCAGATTTTCCATCAGTGTCTTCTGGGAAAAAAGGCAAACTCATGGGATCCCAGACTGGTTTGGGTTGGAAGGGACCTTAAAGCCCACCCAGTGCCACCCCTGCCACGGCAGGGACACCTCCCAGTGTCCCAGATATTCCAAACCCCAGGCACAAGAACACCTGTGCACAGTACTGACCTACTTGCAAACCACTCAAAATCAGCACTTCCAAGTGTTAAAGGTCCCACTGATACCAGGCCTGGAGTCACCCAAAGCTCCAAGCCCTGGGCTGGGGCTGGACCAGACCATTTCCAAGGTCCCACAAGGACCATCTCCAAGACCCCATCCAGATCACCCCAGCCTCAGCCAAGCTGTGAATCCACAAGGACAGAAGGAAACTGAGTCAATCCCGAGTCTCCCCACCAAGTTCAGGGAGGGACAAACCATGGTCAAACCAGCCAAAAGCAGTGGGACCAGAAGCACTGCTCCAAACACCAGGATGAGATGGGATGGCAGTCGGAAGACTCAGCCTGGGAATGCTGATGTTGGTGCTCTGGGACCTCCAACAGCAGGAGGATGTGGAGCTGATGGAGAGAGCCCAGAGGAGGGCCTGGAGGTGCTCCAGGGCTGGAGCCCCTCAGGTCTGGAGCCAGGCTGGGAGAGCTGGGAGTGCTCACCTGGAGAGGAGAAGGCTCCAGGGAGAGCTCAGAGCCCCTTGCAGGGCCCAAAGGGGCTCCAGGAGAGCTGCAGAGGGACTGGGGACAAACTTGCTGGCTGAAGACACACTCAGAAATGAGCAGATTCACAAAACAGGATTTTCTGGAGGGTTTTTTTCAATAGAATCACAGAATCTCCTGAGCAGGAGGGGACCCAAAAGGATCATCAAAGCTCAAGTCCTGGCCCTGCTCAGCCCCAACAATCCCACCCTGTGCCTGAGAACATTGTCCACACTCTCCTTGAACTCTGTTTTGTGGTTTTTTTATCTGCAGAAACTCCCAACTACTGAAGTGATTTTTCAGACCTTCCCATCCATCGCTCCCACACCCCTGGATGTGTGCCACCCTCCCTGCCGAGCACCAGCCAAGGGCCAGACCCGGCCACGTGCCGGGAGCTCGCTGTGCTCCCCAGCTCCAGCAGCTTTGCTGTGCTACCAGCTCCAGCAGAACTACAGAGAACTCCTGTCCCCAAGGGCTCTTCCCACTCAGTGACCCCAGGCAACGGGAGCAGGGCTTGGGAGCAGCCAGAGAAAGACTGAGCAGCAACACAACCCTTGTTTCCTGAGGAAACCAGGCTGGCAGCATCCGAGAGCCCTGGCACCGGGAACCCACATCCCAAACAGCCGGAGCTGCCTTTGGTGTGAGCATGGAGACAGGAATAGATCCCTAATTAGAAGATTTCCCCATGAGGGACAGTTCTTTCACTTTAATCGAGGCCACTGATGTCATCTGAAACTTCATTGAAAATTCACTTCCCAGCAGGAAAACTGCAAGGATGATTTATGGACAGTGTGAAAGCGTGGGACGAAACTTCACCCAGAATTTATTTTAAAAATACCATTGTCTGTCTGTCCCCTTCTGCCCAGGCAGGGGTTTCATTTCAAACAAAATATTCCCATCACTTACCCCAAAAGGGCAGGGGCCAAAACAGTAAATAAAATTAGGAAGTTTTCAACCAACCAGAAAAATGCCCATCCTGGAAGTGTTCCAATCCAGGCTGGACAGGGCTTGGAGCAACCTGGGACAGTGGGAGGTGTCCCTGCCCATGGCAGGGGGTGGCACTGGATGAGGTTTAATGTCCCTCCCAACCCAAACCATCCTGGGATTCCATGAACCCCGTAAAAGGTTTAAATTTGAGCCTCCTGCATTCTTCCCAATAATCCCCCGGCAGCTGTCCCACCACAGCCTGGAGTTAAACCTCACTGCAGGGTCTGTGAGGGGGAGAGTGATAACCTTGACAGGGAGAACCTGGCAGGAGCCAGCTCAGAGAGGGAAATTCCTGGAATGCCTTCATTCAGTGGCTCCAGAGCTTATTGAAAGGTGAACTTAATGCAACTTCAATCAAAGCTTTGCAGAGGTAAAGCAGCAACTGCACGTATGGAACCCCAGGGACAGGAATCAGAGAGGGTGGAAAAGACCTCCAAAATCAGCTGTAAATGCAACAACCCAAGTGCAGGTGCCTCTGGCTTGGGGCAATCCCAGCACAAACAGAGGCTGGGGAGGATGGACTGGGAGCAGCCCTGGGGAGAAGGAGCTGGGCTTGGTGGGGAGCAGCTCCACAGGGCCAGCCACAAGTGCTGGGACCCAAAATCCCCGTGCCCTGGGCTGATCCCACAGTGTGGGCAGCAGGAAAGGGACTGGGTTCTACCCCTCTGCCCTGCTCAGGCTGGACAGCCTTTTCCATGAGGAATTTTGTCAGTATCCACCCTGAGCCTCCCCTGGCCCAGCCTGAGGCCGTTCCCTCTCCTCCTGTCCCTGTTCCCTGGCAGCAGAGCCCGACCCCCCCCGGCTGCCCCCGCCTGTCAGGGAGCTGTGCAGAGCCACAAGGTCCCCCCTGAGCCTCCTTTGCTCCAGGCTGAGCCCTCTCAGCCTCTCCTGGTGCTCCAGATGCTTTTCCAGCCTTGCTGCCCTCCTAAGAGCAGAGGAGAGGAGCTGGGAGCAGGAGCAGCCCTGCCAGGGCTCAGCAGTGCTCAGATCCAGCTCAGAGGGGTTTGAGGAGTGGCTGTAACAGCACCAAGGCAGCCATTCTGGAGCCTCTTTGCAAACCCCACTGAATCCCTCCCACCCTGGCCATGTGCCCGTGCCAAGGCTCTGAGCACACATTCCCAGCAGTGCTGGGTACCAGGAGCTCCCAACAGCTCCGCTGGGAGTGAGGGCAAGACTTGCCCAGACACATGAAACTGCCAGTTCTGCCCAACCCTAAGGACACGAGGCTTACTCCAAACTTAATGCCAAGGAGCTGCACCCAGAGGCTGAACTGGGCTGCCCCAGTCCCAGGGAGAGGCTGAGTTGCAGCTCCAGCCTCCAGGGAAAACACCTCATGTGGTGGAAGAAATGCAACTGGAAGCTTTTCAATTGTTTTCATTACTCAGTCAAGTGGGGTTGAGGCAGAGGGAACAGCCCTCCAAGCTGGGAACAGCCACCCAAAACCAGCAGCTCGTGGCACCAAGGGCCTGTGCTGTGTCCCTGGGGCCTGTCACCGCTCCAGAGGGACATTGTTATGGCTGGATTTGCAAGAGCAGCTGGGGCTGCCCCTGGATCCCTGGCAGTGCCCATGGCCAGGCTGGACACTGGGGCTGGGAGCAGCCTGGGACAGTGGGAGGTGTCCCTGCCATGGCAGGGGTGGCACTGGGTGGGCTTTGAGGTCCTTCCCAGCCCAAACCAGTCTGGGATTCTGTGAGCTGGGACTGCAGAGCTGACTGTGAGTGCCAGCAGATCCCTGCACCTACGTGCCTCCTTTCAGCTTCCAACACTCTGACTTTCCTGTTTGGCTGCCAGTTCTCCTTGGAAGACAATTCCTCACCTCCAACGATGAGCACCCACCACAACTGAGGCACCACTACAAACAAAGAGCTTTCCCTTTTCCAGCAGACTCATTTCCATCGGTGCTCGTGTAAACAAAGAACAACAACTTCCCTTCTCTTCAATCCTTTATCAGCTAAAATGTCCAAGGCTGACACAACAAAAAGCTGCTCCTTTTTTCGCAGTGAGCAACACAGACTGGAAGTGTTTTACCTGGGTGCTGGAAGAATGTAGTAAACATAAAACCATGGAATGATTTGGGTTGGGAGGGACCTTAAAACTCACCCAATGCCACCCCTGCCATGGGCAGGGACACCTCCCACTGTCCCAGGCTGCTCCCAGCCCCAATGTCCAACCTGGCCTTGGGCACTGCCAGGGATCCAGGGGCAGCCCCAGCTGCTCTGGGCTACAATAAAGTGGCTACCAACTCTTGGCAGTGAGGAAAAGCCCCAGCCAGCATGGATGCCAGCATTGAGACCGCTTGGATCATCTCGAGGTGACTCTGTGACGAGGAGGAGGCACCAAGCCCAACCCCAGACCCCGGCCACAGCAGCACTGGCCTGGCCGGGGCCCTGGGCCCAGCCCAGCCCCAGACTGACCTCGTCGCTCTCCTCCACGTCCACGTTGCCGTTGGCATCGTCGTCCATCTGCTTGTGGATGTTGCGCACGGCCTCGAAGCTGAGCTGCTCGTCCTCGTCGTGGCACAGCGCCTTGTCGATGCGGCAGAACTCTGCTGGCAGCAAACAGCGGCACTCAGGCAGCGGCACAGGGCACGGGCAGCGCAGGCACCACCCGGGAGCACCGGCACAGCCCCCGGGAGCCCCGGCACAGCCCCCGGGAGCACCGGCACAGCCCCCGGGAGCCCCGGCACAGCCCCCGGGAGCACCGGCACAGGCCCGGGAGAGCAGTGGTACAGCCCCTGGGAGCACCGGCACAGCCCCGGGAGAACCGGCACAGCCCCCGGGAGCCCCGGCACAGCCCCGGGAGTACCGGCACAGCCCCCGGGAGCCCCAGCACAGCCCCGGGAGTACCGGCACAGCCCCCGGGAGTACCGGCACAGCCCCCGGGAGAGCCCCAGAACAGCCTCCGGGAGCACCGGTACAGCCCCCGGAGAGCCCCGGCACAGCCCCGGGAGCACCGGTACAGCCCCGGGCTGCACGGGGCAGGGCAGGGCAGGGCAGGGCAGGGCAGGGCAGCTCCTCTCACCCCAGCCCCTCTGAGTCCCCACCCGGGGCAGTTTCCCCAGCAGGGGCTGGCTCCTGCCCTCCTGCCCACGCCCCCAGCTCCCCGTCTCCCCTGCAGGTTGTTGGGGTTGGCGCTGCTGAAGCCGGGAGGTTTGGGGAGGATGAGGTGAGTGTTTATAAAACAGGGCAATTAAAAACCCTTCCCTCCTTCCTGATTATGGAATGTGCTTTTCTGGCTGCTTTTCACACTGTTTGCTGCTTTCCAAGACTAATACTTTAAGTTTTGCTGCGTGCCCCAGTCCATGCAAGCACCCAAGGGGGCTGACCCAGCCCTTCCAGGGCACTGCCAGGCGACTTAGGGATGGGAAATCCTGAGGGACCTGGCCAGGCTGGAGAGCTGGGACCCTGCCAAGGCCATGGAGCTCACCAGGACCAAGTGCAAGGTGCTGCACGAGCTGGGGGTGTTCACCTGGAGAAGAGAAGAGAAGAGAAGAGAAGAGAAGAGAAGAGAAGAGAAGAGAAGAGAAGAGAAGAGAAGAGAAGAGAAGAGAAGAGAAGAGAAGAGAAGAGAAGAGAAGAGAAGAGAAGAGAAGAGAAGAGAAGAGAAGAGAAGAGAAGAGAAGAGAAGAGAAGAGAAGAGAAGAGAAGAGAAGAGAAGAGAAGAGAAGAGAAGAGAAGAGAAGAGAAGAGAAGAGAAGAGAAGAGAAGAGAAGAGAAGAGAAGAGAAGAGAAGAGAAGAGAAGAGAAGAGAAGAGAAGAGAAGAGAAGAGAAGAGAAGAGAAGAGAAGAGAAGAGAAGAGAAGAGAAGAGAAGAGAAGAGAAGAGAAGAGAAGAGAAGAGAAGAGAAGAGAAGAGAAGAGAAGAGAAGAGAAGAGAAGAGAAGAGAAGAGAAGAGAAGAGAAGAGAAGAGAAGAGAAGAGAAGAGAAGAGAAGAGAAGAGAAGAGAAGAGAAGAGAAGAGAAGAGAAGAGAAGAGAAGAGAAGAGAAGAGAAGAGAAGAGAAGAGAAGAGAAGAGAAGAGAAGAGAAGAGAAGAGAAGAGAAGAGAAGAGAAGAGAAGAGAAGAGAAGAGAAGAGAAGAGAAGAGAAGAGAAGAGAAGAGAAGAGAAGAGAAGAGAAGAGAAGAGAAGAGAAGAGAAGAGAAGAGAAGAGAAGAGAAGAGAAGAGAAGAGAAGAGAAGAGAAGAGAAGAGAAGAGAAGAGAAGAGAAGAGAAGAGAAGAGAAGAGAAGAGAAGAGAAGAGACCTCAGAGCCCCTTGCAGTGCCTCAAGGGGCTCCAGGAGAGCTGGAGAGGGACTGGGACAAGGGAATGGCTTCCCACTGACAAGATGACCTGGACAATGACGAAGCCTCCTGCAGAGGCAGGGCTGGTGTCCTGCTGCTTCCCAAACCTTGGGAAGTGTATTCTATGTTAACTCACAGCTGTCCATGTGGCCAGGGGAGTCCAGCAGCCCTGTGAACTGGTGACCAAACCAGTGAGCCTTTCCCAGGGCTCTCCTCTCCCCCAGGCCACTCCTGGCCAGCTGTTGAAGGATGCTGGCAGCAGTAAGGGACACCCATGGACCTCAGAAGAACACTGGAGGCCCTGAGGTTGATGTGGAGACATTTGGGGTTCCTCTCCTACCCTGCAAGAGTTTTCTCCACAGCCACTGCAAGAAGAGCTCAGAGCCTCGGGCTGGGCCTTGCTGTGCTGGCTCCTCCCGTTATCTCTGAGGCAGGAGCAGGGACACGAGATGGTCTCTGTGTTTATGCTGCCCTTGGACCCGACTCCAGAAGGAAAAATGAAGCCAGGCTAAAAGATATCTCCCAAAATATTCCATGGTTATCTTGTTCCGAGCCTGTGCTTGTTGTTACAGGGAAGAGCGTGGCAACGCTGTAGCAAAGTTTGGATTATAGGAAGGGAAGGTCGTGTTATTGTACAAATGGGTTTATTCAGATTAACACCCTCCTGACCACGGAACTGCTGAGCCCTGGCTCACGTCTGTCCGAGGGGTTCAAGCAGGGCAGGAGACCCGAAGGGATGAGTATGGAAGGATGAGGGACTGGGGAGGATTGAGGGGATCCCACCCAGATTTCCTGCCACCCCAAGGACAACCCCTGGGCATTTCCAGCACAAATGGCAGCAGTGAAGATTGACTGAGAGCAATAAAAGATTGACTGCAAGAGCAATAAAACAAGGGTTAACAGCTGCCAGGTGCTGATAACCAACTACACCATCAAGAGCAATCAAACCAAAGCCAGGGAGGAATTCGGTGCTTTCATCAAGACCAGAAAGAGCCTGAATATGAGGCACAAGTGATTTAATCAGGAGATGACCCTGAACAGATAACAGAATGATCCCAAAATTTCAGCAGCCAGGACGGGCTATTCCCCTCCCTGTTATCCCGTTCCCCTCCCTGTTATCTCCTTTCCTCTCCCTGTTATCTCCACGGGCTGCAGCTCCAGCAATACCCAAATGAAGGAACAAAGACCAGCACCAGCCACTTTGCCTAAAACTGATGGAAGATTAAGCCTAAAGATCACAGCACAAAATCATCCTTGGGTGAGAAGGGACCTTAAAGCTCATCCACACCTTCCACCATCCCAGGCTGCTCCAAGCCCCATCCAACCGGGCTGGAATACTGCTATAAGGCTATTCCAGCACACCTTCAGCGAACAACGCCTCAAAATGAGTGTGAAATCGGCTTTGTTTAAGTAAATCTCCCTCTCCAGAACGTCCAGCCCTGACTTTTGCCCTAGCAGCCTCCCCAGGAGACACTTTCTGCCTGGTCCTCCCCAGGGCTGGGGCTCTTGGCGTCCTTAGGAACAACACCATCCCCTTCCCTGCCACCCCGCCTGTCTGGCTCACCGGGAGCCTTCTGTCTCCCCCTCGCTGTTCCGCGGCTCCAGGCCCGGCCTTTATCTCCCCGCTATCAACTCAATGGCTGCATCTGCCCAGCCGTGCAGAACAAAGAGCTCCTTGTCTCCCCCACGGGATGTCCTTGATGGGCGATTAACCCGGGCACATCAACACGGGATGGCCCCGCATCCCTCCTGCTGCCCCGCATCCCTCCTGCCTGCCCCGCATCCCTCCTGCCTGCCCCNCTGCCCCGCATCCTTCCTGCTGCCCTAACATTCCTCCTGCTGCCCCACATCCCTCCTGCCTGCCCCGCATCCCTCCTGCTGCCCCGCATCCCTCCTGCCGGCCCCACATCGTTCCTGCCACCTCCACCCACCCCTTGGGGCTCGCTGTCCCCACCAAAGGCACTTTGCAAGGAGCCACCACTCAAAGGTGCCACCACCCCGATCACCAAGGGACACTGAGGCCTAGGTGCTAAAGTAGAGCTGGAATTTCATGGAATCACTGAGGTTGGAAAAGCCCTTGGATACCACCGAGTCCAGCTGTTCCCCAGCAGTGCCAAGGCCAGCACTGCCCATGTGCCCATGTCCCCAAGTGCCACATCCCCAGGGCTCTGAAATCCACCCAAGGAGGTGACTCCAGCACTGCCCTCCCTGGGCAGCCTGTGCCACGGCTGGATGACATTTCCCATCATGGAATTCTCCCCAGTATCCAACCTGAACCTTCCCATGGAGTTTGAAGCCATTTCCATCTACCCTGGAAGGCAGTTTGGGGTGGTTTTATAACAGGTGACAAAGATGTGCTTTATGGTGGTCCTGGCTGGCACAAGAGAAGCTGAGGAGGCTCCAGGAGACACCCAGAACTCAACAGGACACAGCCCTGGACCAGCAGCTCTGGGCAGCTCTGCCTGGGCAGGGCTGGAGAAGATGATCTCCAGAGCTGCCCTGTAACACCATTACATTCCAGACCTTTCCTTTCTCACAGGAGATTCTCTCTGATGAGAATTTAGTTTGTTTAATTTCCTCTGATTGCCTCCTGCGAGGTCCCATTATCTTCAATAACGCCCCAAGCTCTGAGCTCTGCAGCAGCAGCAGCAGCAGCCGTGGGGACAGCACCAAACAGCAGCTTAATTATTACAGTTGTCATTTACATAACTGGCTTTTATAAACACCGGGAGGGCAGCCAAGGAAAAAAGCCCTATATTTGGGGAAAAAGGACTGTTTACATATTTCACCCGTGTAAACAAGGGATGAACTTCCGTGCTCGGGGTTCCTCCCCTGGAACTCCGGGTTTCAATTAAAAAGTGCCAAGGACAACTTGAGGAATTTTAATGAAAGCATTACAGTGGGAGGGATGCATCCAGAGATTTCCATTCCCTCTGGTGGGGTAAGGAATAGCAAGGGGAAGCCTGGGAACCCTGACATCCTGCAAGGCTGCAGAGCAGCAGCACAGAGAACAAGGCTAAAAGGGCACAGTAATAATCCTGGGTTTCCAGCTCTAATTCCCAAACAGCAGAGCCTGATGGAGCTACAAGAGTATCCAGGCATTCCCACTGTCAGGAAAGTACTCAGAGTGTTTTTATACTTCAGCTGACACTGTACAGCTGGAAATTGTTTACTACAGAGAGAACTGTCAGACTCCAGGTCTAACACACCACACTTGGCCACAAGTACATGTGAAATTCACACATAAATCCTTTTTCTTAAAAAAAAATTCTATGGATTTATCAAACAGAATTGGGATTTTAGCACATGCCTGTTTTCCTGATCCTTTTCACCTACTTTCTCTGGCAATCTCCTTCCCTGGGAGGTGCAGAGTCAGGGCACCAAGCCTTGTCCTGGAAGGCAGCAACCCAGAGGGCAGGGCTGGGTGGGATCTTGGGCAGGAATTGTTCCCTGGCAGGGTGGGCAGGCCCTGGCACAGGGTGCCCAGAGCAGCTGGGGCTGCCCCTGGATCCCTGGCAGTGCCCAAGGCCAGTGCCAGGGGTGGCCCTGGATGGGCTTTAAGGTCCCTCCCAACACAAATCAATCTGTGATTCCACGACCAACACAGACCTCACCCATGTCCCCACTCCTCTTAGAGCCTGGGAACTCCAACACTGATTCTCCCAGCAGTTTTGGGATGCAGAACCTGCAGCTGAAGGGAGTTTGCTCACAGCAGACAAAGAAGAGCATTCGAGCATCTGCTCAACAGGGAATTATTCCCGTGCTGTTGCTCCTGTGTTCCCATCGCCCCCAGGACAGCGGCTCTGGAGCAGTTCAACAGGAATTCACTGCACTCCGTTTTTTCTCTTCATGGAATCCCACACTGGTTTGGGTTGGGAGGGACCTTAAGGCCCATCCAGTGCCACCCCCAGCCAGTCCCAGGTTGCTCCAACCTTCAATGACTATGGAAGTTTTAGCAGGAGTTCAAAGAGGCTTTTTTTCCTCTAAGGGAGCACCTTGCACGACACAAAAAACCAAACCCTTGTGCCCAACTCAGATTAAACAGTCTGGAAAAAATGTAAATCCAAGCAGAGGTTGGACTGTTTGATCTCTGGGAGACTTTCAAAGCAGTACCAACGCCCTCGGGTGTCTCTGCTGGAAGGTCCAACCCTAAACATTCACAAACCATTCCATAACAGCGCCCAGGGAAACAGGCTCTACCCGGTTCCTGGGGCCAAATCTGTCTCCTCTGTTCTGGAAGTGCCCTGATGTCTCAGGATCAGCATGACAAAGCCACAGAGGGTCACACAGCTGCAGGAGGAAAGCCCTGTGTGATCCAGGGAGCCTCCCGGCATCGCCACAGCTGAACACAGCCACGGGAAGGAATTGAGCAGCCAAGTGAGGTTATTGTACAGTCATGAACTTAGACTCAATTAGAACCTTATAATTCCTTCCCCAAATGGGCTCCTCTCCTTGGCACACGCTCAGCATTTATTTACTACCATCAAGTCTCTCATCAGCGAGTGCAATCAGCTTTTATCATCCTCTCCATGCACCAATCTACCGATTTAATGCCAGCCCATTGCTTCCCAGCAGCCTCCCCCCTTCCCTGCAGCAGCACAGCCCTTTCATCCTGGCTTCCACCCAGTCCCCTCCACCAGAACTTTGTCACCCTCCTGTTCTTCAAGTGATGCACTCTTTCCACCCCATTAAAACAACACACACCCCCAAATCAGACACAACCCCCAAGAAACAAGGCTGTTTTCTGCTCAAGTGGGAAGCACATGCCATCATCCCATCCCATCCCATCATCCCATCCCATCCCATGGATCCCATGGATCCCAT
>VXAC01007941.1:9648-20243 GCA_013399225.1 Rhipidura dahli | reverse complement strand
CCATGGATCCCATCCCATCCCATCCCATCCCATGGATCCCATCCCATGCCATGAATCCCATCCCATGAATCCCATCCCATCCCATCTCATATGGATCCCATCCCATCCCATGAATCCCATCCCATCCCATCCCATCCTGGCAGTGCCCACCCCTCCTCCTGTCCCTGCTGTCTCAATGCACAATCCACTCTATCTGTGAACAACCAGCCCATCTCCAGCAGTTTTTGGGAATGACTCCCAGACCTCCCCAGAGCAGATCTGGGCAACCTGGCTTGGGTGCTCTGGCCTCAAAGTGCCAATCTCACCCATTTCCTCCCGGACGGATCTTTGTTTGCTTTCCTCAGGCCCCAGGACTGTGGGTACTTCTCCTGGGCTGAACAAATAAGATAACAGAGGCTGGTTTGGTACCACCCTGTCAGGCACAGCGGCTCTGCCCATGGGCAGCTCCAAAATACCACGTCAGGGCCTCTGTGGAGAAGCAGCAGAAGCCAAAATATCCTGTGGGCAGGGAAGTTCTAAGGAGCTGAAATAACTGGAGATTGGCTTACTTCATAACCGTAAACCAAGTAATCTGACTGCTGCTGACACATTCCTGCCCTGTTGTGTGGAACAAAACTGAATCACTCCAACTGCAGCCACAGCCAGGGCCATCCAAAACTGATGGGAGAGGGACATTTCACAGCGGCAGACTGGGACAGGACACAGGGGAATGGGTTTAAACTGAGAGGAGAGAGTTAGACTGGAGACTGGGAGGAAGTTCTTCCCTGTGAGGGTGGTGAGGCCCTGGCCCAGAGAAGCTGTGGCTGCTTCTGGAAGTGCCCAAGGATGGGATCTGGAGCCTCCTGGGAGAAGTGGAAGGTGCTCCTGCCCATGGCAGAGGGTGGCACCACAGGAGCTTTGTGGTTCCTCCCAACTCAAACCACGGCAGGATTCTGTGATTCCCTGAGTTGGGAATGCTCTGCAGAACCCTGGCAATGCTGGGGGCACAGACAGAGCTGTGCACCAGAAGAATCCATGGCACTGGACAATCCTGTGGCACCCACTCCAGCTCCCAGGGACCCAGGATCAACATTCCTGCTCTGGAATGAGACACGATTATCCCGTGGCCCACACCAGCTTCCCACTGATTTTCACATAATCCCAAAATGGGTTGGGTTGGGAAGAATTTCAAAGCCCATCCAGTGCCACCCCTGCCATGGGCAGGGACACCTCCCACTGTCCCAGGCTGCTCCCAGCCCCAGTGTCCAGCCTGGCCTGGGGCACTGCCAGGGATCCAGGAGCAGCCCCAGCTCCTGCCCTGTGTACTCTGAAAGATTCCCAGTGATGGGTGGGAAGGAATCCAAGTCCCTGTGAGCCCCCATCCCAGCCATGAGTCACGGCTCCAGGCAGCCCCAGCCCACACCGGGATCCGAGCTCATCATCACCGAGTGAAAGAGAAATTGCTCCAAGTCAGGAAACCACATAATGGATGAGTGACTCATCCCTGCCTGAAAAACTGAAGACACCAGAGAAAGCTTAGAAAAGTCAAAGACAAACCCACAACATTCCTGCAGTTCCATCCAGCCACCCCTGAGCCAGCAGATCCATTGCCCAGAGCCAGGGGTTGCCAGTGCCAGCTCTGGGCACAGGGTGTGTGACACCCACGGCAAACAACACCCGGAGCAGGAAGAGCCTGAGATACAGATGCAAAAATTTTGGTAGCTCTGGCAAGGTGACAGAAATACAGAATTCTCCTCTTGCTGTCAGAATTTATTGAGAAATCACAGAATGGCTGAAAGGCTCATACTGGGAGGGACCTCAAAGCCCATCCAGTCCCACCCCCTGCCATGGCAGGGACACCTTCCACTGTCCCAGGAAGCTCCAAGCCCCATCCAACCTGGCCTTGAAAGGGGCTCTGAGGTCTGGATCTTCCTCCAGGTGAACACCCCCAGCGCTCCCAGCCTGGCTCCAGCTCTGGAAGCGTCTTTGTGGCCTCCCCTGGACTCTCTCCAGCAGCTCCATGTCCATTCCAAACTGGAGGCCCAGATGGAGAGCTCAGAGCTGACCCAAAATCCAGGCTCACAGTCAGGTTCTGTCTCACCTTCACAGCCTCACAGGATGGCTGATGGAGCCCAGTGCTGCACGAGCAATGTGCACATCCAGAAGGGCTCTTCCCTGCATTTCCTGGCCTCTTCCTCCTCCTCCCCAGCAGCTCAGGCTCCGAGGACTCCCCTGGTCCCTTCCCAGACACGCTGCTGCATAATTAATCCAAGGGAAGCAGCACCATTCCCACGCTGCCGTACAAGGACAGCTTCTCCCAGTTTTAGCCTTATTTATCCCTCATGTGTCTCACCAAGAACTGATGATTTCCATGTTCACAGGAGCCCTGGAGAGCAGGAAGCAGGGTGACAACAGCCGCTGCCCTGGCCATGGCACGCGCTGCACAATCTGCCTTCCCTACAGCCAGAAGGAATGAGCTGCTCCCAAACCACCCACGCTGCGGGACGGGGCCCTGCTGCAGCCAGCTCGTGGCTCTCCCAGCAAAGTCCTTCCCTTCCACTGAAGAACAGGACTCCAAGAGGGCAAGGCCCTGCCAGGGTGAGGTGCTGCCTGTCCCCAGATTCCTACAGCTGATCCCGCAGGAAATCCCTAACCCTGACCTCAACCATCCAACCTCAACAACAGCCTGCGACCATCAGCTTCACTTCTTTGGGAATAAGAACCCTTCCCAGTGATCCTGTTATCCTCTACTTCCCCAAACTCAAGCAAAGCCACTCTCCTGTATAATCCCCTTCCCAAAAGGCTCAGGACAGCAGCAAAGGGGGACCCAAGGCAGATGTGGATCCTGGCACACGGTGGAGGAGAGAGCCAAAGGCATGGGAAGAAAGGGGAGGAAAGGAGCAGGAGGAGGAAGGAGATTGTGAATAACAAACACGAGTCTGCAGAAAAGCCAAGTTTTGTTATTCTTGGTGCTCAGGGACCTGCTGGGTGCCAGGCACAGAACGGCGACAGTCGGGAATCCCGGAACAAGAACAAGATCCTGGATGTGCCAGGCACTGCCTGGGCAGTGCCCTCAGCAATGGAATGCTGCCAGCTCCCACCTGTGACAAGTTAATGACATGGCAGCACAGGGGATTAGAGGGAAAGGAGGAGGGAAGTGACATCTCTGCAGGAGAGTGGTCACACTGCTCCCAAGGGAGAATCCCGACCTCCACTCGTCCGTGAGGAGGAAAAAGGCTCTCCCCAGAAAAACCCTGCACATCTTTTTTCCACTGAGTGTCACTAAAGAGATGACACCCAGCCCCAGGCACTTCCTTTCCCCATGACCAGTCCGTGCCAGGGACACCACGCAGCACAGAGTGTGACAAGCAGCAATTCAGGGGCAGCACCAGCGGCACAAATGAAAATTAATCCCTGTAGCAGCAGGCAAAGATCATCCACATCAGGAAAACAGCAGCTGTAAAATATTTTTCCTTCCCTGCCAACCAAGCATGACCACTTTGGGTTACATCAGGGTCGGGAGAATGAGAGAATCACAGAATATCCTGAGCTGGAAGGGACCCACAGGGATCACCCAGTGCCAGCCCTGGCCCTGCCCAGACCCCCCAGCAGCCCCAGCCTGGGCATCCCTGGCAGCGCTGCCCAAACGCTCCTGGAGCTCTGGCAGCCTCGGGGCCGGGGCCATTCCCTGGGGAGCCTGGGCAGTGGCCAGCACCCTCTGGGGGAACAACCTTTCCCTAAAATCCAACCTAACCCTGCCCTGGCCCAGCTCCAGCTGCTCCCTCAGGTAGAAAAAATCATCTGTGGATGGGAGGGGCAACCAGCAATGATCCCAAAGGTGCTGGCACAACACAGGTGTTCCTGAATTCTAATCCCTTCACCCCAAAGTGAGAGCTGCTATTCTTCAATCCAGTGTGAAAATGAGAAGCCCCCTCTGCCTGGAGCTGAGCTGGAGCCGCCTCACTGAAAAGGTTGTTACTAAAAAAACAATTGAAAAAGAAAAGTCATTAAATGAGTCACTGTGGAATCAGGATTAAATTGGGAATTTTATGCTTTTCTACACTGGAAGATGGAAATGCTCCTTTTGGAGGAGACAGTGGGGAGATTCACACCTCAGATAAGAAACACCTCTCCTAAAGCAGCTCTTTTCTGAGGGTGATCAGGGAAAGAGGAACTTCCTAAAACAGTCACAGACCAAGAGCAGCACTGGAGCCCTCAGGCTCTCCATCCTCATCCCAGCAGAAGGTGACACAATACATGAGGTGTCAGCTCTAGGCCATGAAACCTGAGGGGTGGGAGCAGAAGGGAATCCCAATATCCCTGAGGTTGGAAAAGCCCTCCCAGCCCATCGAGTCCCAGCTGTGCCCAATGCCCACCTTGTCCCCAGCCCAGAACACTGAGTGCCACCTCCAGCCCTTCCTTGGACACCTCCAGGGATGGGCACACCAAACCTCCCTGGGCAGCTCTTGCCAAGGCCTGAGCTCCCTTTCCAGGAGGAAATTCCTGCTGCTGTCCAAGCTGAGCCTCCCCTGGCCCAGCCTGAGGCTGATCTTGTCCTGTCAAGGGGGAAGGAGAGAAGGAAGGGAAGAGGGAAAGAGGGAATGCTTTCCAGTGATGACAAGATGTGATTCCAGCAGCTCAGCAGCTCCTGAAACCTCAGCCCTGGCCTGAAAAATCCACATGGAGAGGCAGCTCCCACACCTGGCTTCCCTGAGGACCAGGAGACACACAGCCCTTGTGCTTTAGGAACAGCAGGGATTTCAGAGTGATCCCAAACCTCAGACGCCCCTTCCCTGAACAGAGACTATCCAAAATCCTCCAGGCTCTCTGCAGTAACAAAGAGGCTTTAAAAGACAAGCTGGGAGCTCCTTGGACAACAAACTCTTCACCCTCAGCACTCAGGGAAGAGCTCTGGCGTGATGCAATCCCTGTTGCAGCTCAGCACTTTAAGCTGATGTTGTGTAAGCAAAAACCCAAGGAAAGAAACCCCCAAACCTTTCCTGAGCCCAGCTCCAGTGCCACCACAGCTGCTGCTCCACGGTGCTAAACCCAGCTTAACCCTCCCTGAGCCTGCCCAGAGACACCTGGGAACACAGAGTGTAGAATGTGCAGAAAATCCTCAAATTGGAGCCGATCTGGAGTTCCCTCCCAGGAGGGCAGCTCACCATCATTCCTAAGCCCCCAGTCCTAATGATTTTCCCCATCATTCCTAAGCCATGATTTAGCTGTGGCTTCCCCCCCGGCAGCTGGAGAGGCACTGCAGGGCTTGGAATGTGCCCTTGTCCCAAGCCCTGTGCAGAGGGGAGTTGGTTTTAGGGAAGCTGAGGCAGGAAAGGGGCAATTTTCCAAACCCCAGTCACTGGAAGTCAGACTGTGACAGCCCAACCATGGAATCCAGACTGGTTTGGGTTGGGAGGAGCCCCAAAACCCATCCAGTGCCACTCCTGCCATGGCAGGGACAGCTCCCACTGTCCCAGGCTGCTCCCAGCCCCAATGTCCAGCCTGGCCTTGGGCACTGCCAGGGATCCAGGGGCAGCCCCAGCTGCTACTCCCCTCCCTCCCAGGGAGTAACCTGTTCCCAAGAATTCCTAATCTATCCCTGCCCTCTGTTCCTTGTACCTGCACGTGCACCTCTGACTGCCCCAAGTGCCCCCTCAGGCCCCAGGGCTGTGGGAGGGGGGTTCCAGGTGCTATTTCCAGCTGCGTGCCCAGAGCCCTCCCTCCCTGCAGCATTCCCTGCAGCATTCCCTGCAGGATTCCCTGCAGGATTCCATGATCCACGTCCCCCCGGTATTCCCGAGAGCCCAGGAGCCATTCGGAGCAGGCTGGGCGTGGAGCCAGGTGAGCAGGGCTGGGTCTGACCCCGTCACCACTGGAGCTGAACAAACAGATCCTTCCCACGGGCAGTACCTCGGTAAGGAAATGCCCCACGGAGTTTCAGTGGGAGGATAAATCACTCGGGAAGGGGATGGCAGAGGCTGCAGTGAGGGGCCCGAGCTGCGCTCCCGGCCCCGGCACAGCCAGTGCTTGGAGCAGCACTCCCAGGGCAAACAAATAAATTGCTCAGGCACCTTCCCCAGCACTCCATAAATCCTGCAGGCATACATGTTACATTCATTTTAGTACAGAGAAGGGATAATTAAATAGAACCCCGGGGTTTGGGATTCCAGACTTTTCTTTGAATTATAGTATCACCAAAAATTCACCTGAATGGCACAAAAGAACCAGCTTTATGTCAACAGAGTAAGAATCCAAAAAATGATTATTGGATTTCATATGCACCTTCAAATCCAAGATGGAACAAATGCCACAGGCAGGAGAGGAGGTGGGAGGGACAAGGTGGGAGTTCAGGAGGGCCCAGGACAAATGCCACAGGAGGGAGAAGGTGGGAGCTGTATGCACGGCTGAACTCCAGCAGAGAGCCATTCCCAGCACAGCTTTAGGCCTGGTCTGGAATTACAGTGGCTCTCCCTCCCTCCCCTCATGCCCCTGGCAGAGGCTGGGATCACAAATGACAAAGGCAAGAGCAGTGTGTGCTCAGAGGGGAGCTCAGTGCCACGGAGGGGGGCTCAGGGAGCAGGATCCCACTCCTTGCTCACATCTCATCCCGAGGGCTGGCCACGCTGCAGGGGGAATATTCCCGGTGGGAACAGTGCCCTTGGAATAGCAGCTCTCTCTCAAGGAGCTGTCTTGGAACTTGCAAGCCCCTCAGCCAAGCACCCAGGGCGTGGAACACACAGAGCCAGGACTGAGAGCCCAAGGTGGATCCAACAGCAGCCTGGGCCAGTTTGGGACCAAGGCAGGAACCGAGCAGGGCAGTGTCCGTGGCTGCCCAGAACACAGAACCCTTCCTTCACTGCAGTGAATCAGAGACCAGCACAGCTGCCAGCCAGCTGAGGCTGCCTCAATGTGCTGCAAATCACAGAAAGTGGCCTTGACTTGTTTAAAAAGATTCTTATTCCCAAACACGTGGGAGGGACCAAGACTTTCTGCATGACATGAACCACCAAACTTGAGAAAACAGCAGCTTTCTGTGTGCAAATGAAAAATAAAATATTGTCATTACTGCACAGAAAAAAAGACTTAACAGAATGTTATTACTGTCATGAAGAGTTAAAAGCTAAATTCTATAAAAATCTGCACCTGGTCTCTTCTTGAAAGAGACACAGAAATCCATCCAGGGACACCCCTCCCAGGCTGCTCCCAGCCCCAATGTCCAGCCTGGCCTTGGGCACTGCCAGGGATCCAGGGGCAGCCCCAGCTGCTCTGGGCACCCTGTGCCAGGGCCTGCCCACCCTGCCAGGGAACAATTCCTGCCCAAGATCCCATCCAGCCCTGCCCTCTGCCACTGGGAAGCCATTCCCCTTTATCCTGGCCCTCCATGCCTTGGCCCCAGTCCCTCTGCAGCTCTCCTGGAGCCCCTTTGGGCCCTGCAAGGGGCTCTGAGCTCTCCCTGGAGCCTTCTCCTCTCCAGGTGAGCCCCCCCAGCTCTCCCAGCCTGGCTGCAGCTCTGTGGCCTCTCTGGGCTCTCTCCAGCAGCTGCAGGTCCCTCCTGTGCTGGGAGCCCCAAGCTGGAGCAGCTCTGGGGTCAGTCAGCCCAGGGCAAGGGGACTCTGGGGCTGGGGCTGGAGCTGCTCCTGCAGGAGGAGAGCAGAGCCCATCCCAGCCACCCCATTCCCCGAATCACCTCGCTAGAAGCTCCATTTGCAAAGAGCTTTTGCAACTTTGGAGGGAAAAAAAGCATTTGTGGGGAAAAATGAATGTTACTTTTTCAGTCTTATATTTTCAGGCTACCTCAGCTGATCTGAAAAAAAAAAAAATCCCCCAAACCCAAAAAAGGAAGTTGAGTTTGTCTCTATCAGCTCTCCTGAGCAGCACCAGCACAGGACACAGCCACTGGCTGCACTGGTGATATTTCTTTCCCCAGAGCAGAAGTGTCACCTCTGCAGCATTTCCCCCCCAGCCAGAACACACAGGACTAAGTTTAGCCATCGTTAGGCCACAGATAAATCCCTCCTAACCCCTGTCCTCTCCCAGGGCCAAGGAGGCCCCAGCAAACCAAACCTTCTACGAAGAGCTCTGCATTCACCCCAAACCTGACTCCTTAAACTCGTTATTCAGGGCTAATTCCTTGCAGCTCTTCCAGGACCGGAGGAGCAGCAGCCCTGGGATCTGAGTACGCTGGGCTGCAGAAATCCTGTCAGTGGGTGAAATTCTGGGTTGTTTCTGTGCTGGCTCAGCGTGCAGCACCAGCCACAGGCACGTTTCAGGACTGTGTTTACCAAAGGGATAACTCCGGCTACCAGGGAAGCTCCCTGCCAAATCCTAACACAAACACACAGGTGACTCAGGAAGACAAGCCCGGACTCCTCTGGATCTTTTTTAATACCTCATTAATCAGGAATAAAACCACTCTATACCCTCCAGGCAGAAAATACTCCTTCCAGCAGCAGCACAAAGGGGAAAAGGAGCCACGAGGTTTCCTCCCTCCTCTGCTGCAAAACAGGCAACTTCCCTGCAGCCTCCCTGGAAATACTTGTCCAAACCACTCACAAATGGCACAGGCTGCCAGGGCAGGGATGGAATCACATCCTTGCAGGGATTTAACAGCCCTGTGGATGTGGCACTTGGGGACATGGGTTAGCTGAACTCTGCAAGGGCTTTTCCAACCTAAATAATTCCATGATCCTCTCCACGAAACCCAGCCCTTTCCCACCTTGTGCACCAAAGCCTTCACGAGTATTTCTATCAATGCTCATACCAAGACTCTACTGAACAACAAAACCTTTTTCCTCCTTCTTTCCAACACAAATTCCCTTGTTTCTTTAGGACAGCTGTGTCCTGGTGCAATGTCTGAGAAACCCCAGCAGTGCAGGTGCAACCAGCCTGGTCTGCCATGAGCAGGCACAAGTGACTTTCCTTAAGGATTCGGTCATTTCAGAGGAATTCAGCCACAGAATCATTTAGACTGGAAAAGCTCTCCAAGATCATCAAGTCCAACCTCACTCCAGCAGCTCCATGTCCTTCTGATGTTGGACCAGGGCTGGGGCAGCTCTGCAGGTGGGGTCTCACCTGAGCAGGGCACAAGGGCAGAACCTCAGAACCCCAATCCCTTTTCTGCTGCCCACGCTGGGGATGTGTGGATCACAGCACCCAGGGCCAGGATGTGCTGATCTGAAGTGTCACAGATCCCCCCTTTTGGCTGTTAAGGATCAACCACAGAATTCCTGTTCCCTTCCCTCCCTGGCACACACACGGCAGGTCTGAGGTGCCTGATCCCAGCACTGGCACATTCCAGGCAGCTCCACGTGTCCCCAGCCCCGCTGGGACCCTGGAGGGACAGCAGAGCTCAGCCTGGGAGGTGTTTATTCCCAAGCCCTGCCTGCTGCTCCACCTGGGCGTGCCTCCGGAGGGGTGGGAGGATGGAGGCACACACCAAGGTGCTCAGTTAACTCCCAGAGCCGGGGCAGGGCTCAGTGAAGCCCCAGCCCTCCCAGGAATGCTGGATGTGCCACAGGCTGGGCCACCACACTGCCCTTGAGAGGGTCCCAAGGCCCTGCTCTGCCAGGTGACTTCCTGCACAGCAGTGACATCTCTGCACTTCAATCCTGCCTTGGGAACAGGAAGCCCACAGCACCACGAGGTTAAACATGCCAGAGCCGTGAGGGGCTCCGAGGAGCTGGAGGTGACATTCCCAGCACAGGTGCTTGGCAGATGCTGCAGAAGCCACCTGAGTTTGAACCACGGAGCAGGACTTGGGTGTGGTTTAACAATTCCTGTTCCCCGAGTGAACAGCAGCTGGAGTTTCTCCTGACCCCAAAGGAATCACCAGAATGAACCCATTACACGTTTTCAGTGGGAATAAGGATGAGGTGGAGTGAACTGTCCCCCTTTTCCCACATTTCAGGCAACCTCCACCCCACTTCCAATGCTCCTGGCAGGACCCAAGAGCAGCACATCCCACACCCCCGTGGGCACAGCCGGGCTGTGCTGATCCCTGGCTTTCCTGCTGCTTCTCCCACGTGGAGCTCGGCTGTGTCCTGGGTCCTCCCCATGATCCCAATCTCAGCCCCCCAGGAGGGGACCAGGGCCATCCCGATGCTGGGATTTGGGGCTCCCTGTGCTCAGGGTGCCTGTGCAGAGCACAAAGTGCTCTTCCAAAATCCTGAGTGGTGCCAACACAGCAAAGATCCAAAGGTACTGCACAGATCCTGGCTGGGATGAGGTGGGACAGCAGGACAGCAGGATACCCCCTCCCAGCAGAGTCCCAGGAAGTGGGAAAGCATCTCAGCCATTTCACCTTGTTAGGCTGAGCAGCTGAAAATAGCCCCGGGATGAAAAACAAACCAGCTGCACAAGCTCTCCAAAGCAGGAGGTCCTGCCCAGAGCCCTGTCCCTGCCCAGAGCCCTGTCCTGTCCCTGTCCAGAGCCCTGTCCTGTCCAGAACCCCGTCCTGTCCAGAGCCCTGTCCTGTTCAGAGCCCTGTCCTGTCCCTGCCCAGAGCCCTGTCCCTGCCCCTGTCCAGAACCCTGTCCTGTCCAGAGCCCTGTCCTGTCCCTGTCCAGAGCCCTGTCCCAGCCCAGAGCCCTGTCCTGTCCCTGCCCAGAGCCCTGTCC
>VXAC01007939.1:1332521-1421482 GCA_013399225.1 Rhipidura dahli | reverse complement strand
ACTCCACCTTGGCCTCCAGCCTCTTGTCCTGAGCCCAGTCCTTCCTGGCAGCCTCAGACCCAGCACCCTGCCACGGTCCCAAGGGCAGCATGGACTGGATGGTAGATTTCACTCCAAGGTGCCCACCCGGCCCCCTGTTCCAGGTGACCTTGGGGAACACATTCCGCCATGCAGAGGCAATCCTGCCGGGAGCTCGGCAGCTGTCTGGGACGGACCGTGGCCCATGGTCTGTGTCGGGCAAAGGGATCCAGCCTGCCCTGCAAAGAGCTCAGTGCTGCGCTGCCCGCACACCACTTGCTGTTGGGGCAAGGGTTTTCTGCATCTCGTCCTTCCCAGAGTGGTTTTAGGGTAAAAATCTCCCGAGTCCAATGCAGGGGGTCTGGGCAGGACCCCCTCCCCCCATGTCTGAGCCCTGTGAGGGGGGCAGAGGGCTGAAACAGCCACCTCCTTACATGTACCAGGTGACCCAGTTCCATCAACTCAAATGCCACTGGGGAAACACTGTTTTCCTGTCACCTGATCCGTGGCTGGGGGCCCCCGCAGGGCTGGTGGTCCCTGCAGGGCCAGGAATCCCAATACCTGCCCTCTCCAGACACGGGCATGGCCGCACAACTCCTAGCTGGCTGCACCACGGGAGCTGTGGCCGTGGTCTGTGCCCAGCCCACTGATGTGGTCAAGGTCTGGTTCCAGGCCAGTGGGGCACTGTCAGTGCCCAGTGGCGCAGCGGCACCATGGATGCCTTATCGCACCATCGCTAGGGAGGAGGGGATCCGTGGGCTCTGGAGAGGGAGGAGTGGATGGGGATGGGCATGGGAAAGGGATGGGGTGGGAATAGAAATGGAAATGGGGACGAGCAAGGGAAGAGGGATGGGGACAAGAATGGGGGCAGCAGGGCTGGGGCACCTGTCCAGGGTGCTCCAGGATGGGCTGTGACCAGCATTCCAAATTGCCACCGCCCTCCTGCCCAGGGACGCTGCCCAACATCGCCCACAACGCGATCATCAGCTGCGGGGAGCTCGTCACCCACGACCTCCTCGAGGATCCGCTGCTGCGGGCACAGCCCGTGACAGGTGAGGACGGCATGGGGGACGTGGTCAGGTGCCCTCCCCGTGCCCGCAACAACCAAGCCCCGGCTCTTCCCCGCCTTTAGACAATGTCCCGTGCCACTTGGTGGCCGCCTTTGGCGCCGGGTTCTGCGCCACGCTGGTGGCATCGCCGGTGGACGTGGTGAAGACGCGGTACAGGAACGCCAGCCCCGGGCGGTACTGCAGCATCCTGAGCTGCCTCCAGGACCTGCTCATGCAGGACAGCCCTGCCAGCCGAAGTGCCGGGGAACAGCAGAGCCACACGCTTGGGGAGGGACAGGAGAGATGGAAGGAGAAGGGGAGTTTGAGGAGAAACATGGGAGAATGGAGGTTTTCAGAGAAGAATTTTAAGGGACAAAGGAAAAAACGTTTCTCAGCTTTCCAGCCAGGAAGAGCAGCGCTTCCCAGGAGAGGTGGTATGGGCAGGCGGGACCAAGCTGAGGGCCAGAGAATTCCTGTTCTTCCTTATTGGTGCTTCCAATACACCGCCCCTATGGCATCCGATCACAGCGTGGCTCAGGGTTTCTTTACCTTTTTGGGGTGTTTAAGGTCATTGTCCCAGCTGCACGTGTGATAGCGGTCAGGCTGACATTCTCTACCGCTTTTGGTACACTGAACAGTTTCCCATTAATCTCTAATTATTTAGGTCTGTCACAATCACCAGCAGCATCTCCGACCTTCTGCCCTGCCAAGGCAGCAGATCCCTGACCCGTGCCAATCACACTAAAGCCGCAAATGATCCCTTTTTGGGACAGTGAAAATGTGCATCCTAAGCAGGAGAGAACACAAAATTCCCTTTCCCTGTTTATCAAGCATAAGACAGCTGGGAATCGCTTTCTTCCCATGGGTAGCTGGCAGGAACAAGATTTCCTGTGCCCTCGCTCCGTCTGTCCTCCAGGACATCACATCAATCAAATGGATTCAAAACCCATTGCACCAGCTGTTGAATTACCAGCTCCTGGGGCACAAGACATGGGCGATTCAGGATCCACATGGAAAAAGTCTGGATCTTGATGCCGAGGGACTCCAGAAGACTGTTCAAGAACACCTTTGGTGACAGCTGGCAACAGCTGTACTGTGAAAGAGAAATCCTGTGATAAAAAAAGTGCAAGTCTGATGACAGGGAATGATTCTGGGGCAGACCCTTCAAAGAAGGCAAAGGCTTCGTCACTGAGCGTAACACCTGAAGTCAGGGATGCATAAGGGCGACAGAGGTAGGCTGTAGTGACATGCAACATTGTTACAGCAATATGACTGCCTAAGATTATGACTTGTCAGACAAGCACAGAGGATAGGAACGGACGATGAGTTTGGGCAGACTTTTTGGAAATGCTGGTTTATCTCTATTAATCTTTATTTGACTGAATGCAAACAGTTGGGAAAAAAAAGGAAATTTTCTGCAAAGAAAGTTTAGTACATTAAAACAAACAATCCGTCCCTGTCAGGGAGGCCTAAGTCTTCGATTTCACGTTTTGGATAAGGTTGCCCTGACAGATTTTGTTTCCTTGTTTCCAAAAAAAAAAATGGTGCAAGGAAGAGGGATTCAGAATTATTAGGAACTAGAGAAATCTTCAAAAATAGAAGGACCCTAGACAGAAGGCCACATGCAATCAGGGTGCTGAAATCGACAATTAAAAAAAAAGAAAAAAAAAAAAAAAGAAAAAAGGGGTGGGAGAGTTTAACCTAAGTATCACAGAAAAGCCAACAAGTGTTGAAAAGCACACAGTTTTTGGTCATATACAGAACCTTTTGTATTTTCTAAGCATAAACAGCATTCATCAAAACCCAAGAACAGTTCAACATCCTTGCAAGAGCAACAAAATCCAGATATCTACTACAATAGGACATTTAACCTTTATTTTTTAATAAACTAGTAATGTAGCTTGAAAAGTAAAAATATTTTCTAATAACGGGAAAACATTTTAAAGACATCATATCAGCAAGCATGCTTTATTACCTACTAGAAAAGGCTAAGAACCAATCCAAAATAATTATTCTGACAAGGGGAAGGACAATATCCCTCAAAACATGGAAATTATGGTGAAATGCAGAAAAACAAGACATGGTCATAAACTGACATAGCGTATATGCTTGCTAAAAAAAAAAAACCCCTCAAGAAGCGTACTTTAATCATGCTTTTTGTATTTACAAAAGTGAAACATACACATTGAAAATACTTCTGCATAACCATCATTTTTGTTATGACAGTGCCAGAAAATTATCACAAATTGAAGCCTGCAAAGTGCTAGAGATTATGTATTATCATCAGCCTCAGCTATTTAGAAGAGAGCGTTCCATTTATCAATTCAGGACCATCATTAGTCTATCAGTTAAGGCTGATTTTTAAAAACAAAGTTTCTTTGATTATAGGAGAAAAGCTTAACTATTTTAAAAGTTCGTGCTCTTTAGCTACATCTCATGTTTCATCCTAGAATCTTCGTGCACTTTAAAACATGCAATCTCTTTTCTAAGTTAAACTAGCACTTATTAGGGCTACATTAAGCTAAAGTACACGGGTAAAAACATGGAATGTTTAGCTCAACAACCGCTCGACACCAAGCCCTCTTCATAAATATATTGTCTGCACTCAAAACTCCTGAGGATTCTAAAGTCTACTGGGCCACAAACAGAAAAAAAAATGAAATAAAGTCACTTATACCAAGAAGTCAACAAATATGCTAGCCCTAGTTAATTGTGCAGTTTGCTTTAGAAGGGCTCAGCCCTAGTTAATATTTTGGTTTAGAAGGGGTCAAAGACACTCTTCACGAGCCAGCCTTCAGTCACTGCACTCAGCTTTACTCAAACCGAACAGTGGTGAGCGTGTACTTGGGGGCAGCCCTTCTAAGGACATCTGCTGCAGCTCAGATTACTTTCAGTCTGCCAGCTACCAGTTTAGAGTCTACACAGATATTTTTCTTGGGGCTACCTGAGGTCTTGCTCAGATGCAGAAAATCCGGACATGTACGAGTGAAAACCCTAAAGGAAAGAAAGGCCCATGACCACATACCTCTTGAGTACAAAGTCTCTGCCTACAGCTCTCTTCTCCGTGTTGTCTCGTCTCTTCAGTCAGGGCCCATAAGCTACTTGGTAAGAGCAATTAATAGTCACAAAAGAAATACCTATAGCAGTTGCATTTTACCAGCTTTATAGAAAGTCTCCAGTGGCATTTCCGGAAAATAAAAGGATACAATGCAACAAACCACATAGCGTACCACACCAGTTACTGCGCTCCGAGTATGCCCGAACTAATTTTTAGCTCCTTGTTTTTAAGGGGAAAGAAAACCGAACAATCCTTTTTCTCCGGTGCAATTAAAGCACAAAACAGCCACCTAGTCGAGTGAACTTCCCCACGTGAACAGTCGCTTACGGAAAGGCTCTGCAGAGGAAAAGCCTGGGTGGACAAGGTCACTGGCCTCTGCAGCACTCCCCAGGGTAGACTGCATCCTACCTATTTCGGAGGCGTGTATGAAGAGCGACTCAGCCCCTATTAAAGAAAACGAACAGTAACCAGCAGGTCGGCCTGCCCTCCAGCGGCCTCTGCGAGCCCCACGGAGAGCCACGGCCCGCCGCTCGGCCCACTGCGAACCCCGTAATCCACGGCTGGCGCGGAACCAGCACCATCCCCAGCGAGGGCTTCCCGAGCCCACCCCAAGAGGAGGAGGGGCAGGAGAGGTGGAAGGGAGCGGGGAAAGGAGGAGGGAGAGCGTGCTGCGGCATTTCGGAGGCTGCGCGGTGCAGCCCCGGAAAGCCTGAGCAGGAAACTCCTTTTTTGGCCCGCGGAAGTGCCACAAAAGGCATGGAGGAAATTCCAAATATGGTCGCACGGTTCCGGACGTCGCGGAGGCGGTGCTTCTGTTCTGCCGGGATCGCCCCCGGCGCGGTCTGGGAGCTGGCGCGGCGCGGGGAGCGCCGGANCCGTTCCTGTCGCTAGTGGTCAGATCTGAACTGGCTTTAAATCACAAACACCCGAGGTTTAGTTCCGAGCAAATGGGTTTTCTGCGCGTGAGTGTAAAGCTAGAGATCTTCGCTTCCTTCACCTCCTCTGCGCTTTCTACAGGGGAAGGGTTTTCCCGGCCGGTGACCCTGCCTGCTGTTTCCTTGGGAACAGCCTCCTTGAAACCGACTCATCCTCCCAATTGGACTAGAGGCAAACTTTTTAAGAATCAGAAATTCTGTCTTCAGGCCAACAGCAGACGAAAGATCTTGCGGGAAATGTATGGGCAATGCTTTCTCAACCCTGAAATCTGCTTTCGGTTTATGGGACAAAGGCCATGAAAATAATGAGAGCAGAAGACCCCATGCGGTTATTTCCTTTATGTTACATACAAGGGCATCAAATGCAAAGCGTAGGTTGCTGCAACTTAGTCCAGATGCCAGTGCTTAAATTATGAGCATTTTCTAGGAAGTTACACCTAAGGGTACCTGCATGAAACTGGACCTAGCTGTCATACATCAACAGTTTTTACAGTTTGGTTTTTTCCCAGGTTAGAGGCTCCATGGTATGGGGAGCTTGCTGCAATGGGATGCAATTCAGATGAATGATCTCCTCCTAGCTGGATGGGAAGTGCCATTTGCCAGCTTGCAGGGCATTACAGGCAAGTTATAGCGCACAACTACTCAGTTCCTCAGAACACTAGTGCTAGCTTGCACTACTCGGCATACTGCTTTTTGAGTCAGGGTTAACATGGGGCCAATAGTAGTCCTACATAAATGGAGGTGACAGGGGAGGGGAGAGAGAGGGATAAGGTGAATTTGTAGAGGCTCCCACGAGTTGAAATTATCTACTGATACAAAGTGGATCGTGCATGGGGCAAGTAGGACCAGCATTTCTTTGAGCTAGAGATCCCCTCATCTCCCTTGGACTGCTGGTTTGGGAACCAGAGGCCAGTCTTGTGTGCAGAGGTGGCTAGCCAGACATCAGAGACGTGGCCTGCTGCTAGCAAGGGTGCACTGGCCTTCATTCGTGTGTACGTGCTACTGCCCGACTTGGACTGCTTGTCACACGATGCACCAAACAGAACCTATCTTCTTTTTGCCTCTTTAGGCATGGAAATTACCATCGCTGCTCATTTCAAAGTGCTCTGGAGAACCTGGGGCACCCTCAGGCTCATCAAGCATTGCTTGAGAGCCTACTCGGTCAGTTTTTAGAACAAGCAAAATTCCAGAAGGCTAGACCAGGAGTTAATGGAGATGAGCTTGAAAAGACATCGACATCTACATCTTTTTGAGGAGGAGAAGTGGAGAGAAGGGTGTGCTGATCTCTTCCCCACGGTATCGAATGACAGGGCAGGACACGCAGGAGTAGCTCAAAGCTGCGTTACGAGATGTTCAGGCTTTGCATCGGGAAACATTTCTTTACTGAGGGGGTAGTCAAATGGAACAGGGTTCCTAGAGAGGTGGTCAGTGGCTCAAGCCTGTCAGTATTGAAGAGACATGTGTGCATCATAACATCCTTAGTAGCATCCTTAACTTTTGAACAGCCCTGAAGGGGCAGTTGGAGTATGTGTTCATTGTAAGCCCTGGGTCCCTTTCAACTGAGCTATTCTATTCTATACATCTGAACAGAGCAGTGCTCACAGATCAGAATAAGCTGACTCCAACTGTTTATTTTGTTCTTGACTTTGCGAAATGGATGTAGGCAAAAATTTTATCTTTACCTGTACATAATGTTATTTGCTTCCTTCTTTGAAGCACCACATGTAGAGACCCTTCGTTGTCTTGTCTCCCGTAAGAGGAAAGCTATGACTTCTGCCATGGGTCATATGCTCAGTCTGAAGCCACGTATTCAACTTGCCCAGTCAACTTGCCTTGAACAAAGGCCAAAGCTCCTTGGATTGAAAAAAATTAGCACCTTTTTCTGAAAAAGCTCAGCAGGGCCAGCTGCAAAGTCGCTGTTAGCAGCTTGCAGATCACAGGCAGGCACAAGCCAGCACAGAGACAAGCTGCACAGGCCTTTCCCCACAGCTTGTCCCAGCCCTCTGAGAATAGTCCTGCTTGAAAGACAACCGACTGGGATTTACCAGCTGGTAAGCTCTTAGGCATCTTTCAGAATTTGTGCCATTTACCAGAGGTGGTCTTCATACCTGAGGAGAAGGACTGGCATAGTGGCTTCAGCAGGTTGCCCTTCCTAGCAAGTACAGTCAATTTTGGTAAGCAGTAGGGCACACTGTGTCTGGCAGAGATTTTTTGGCAGTTTACACTGTGCTAGGTGCATTCATCGGGACCTCTATCTGCATCCCAGGTAGTCACAACCTTAAACATTAGTGTCTCGTAGAGAGCCTACCTAAAAGGAGAAACACCAGGACCCTCTTCCGTACCTGCACCACCAGCTCTCACGGATCTAATTGCCTCTGAATTCAGTCTGTGGTGGTCACATAACCCCTGAAATGCATTTCAAGCCACCAGGGAAGGAAGTGTTTTCTCCTATAAATACTGAAACTCCTGTAAGTAAGGGTATCAGGCCCATGCACTCATATGCCCTATGTTGTGTTAAGGAGGAACTTACGGCAGCTCTCAGCTGACCAGGGCTATCTTCTGTCAATCAGCAATTACGACTGAGCTTACCGTATTTGCAGCCCAGAAACTGCTGTATTATTTTGTCAGCCGGTGAGATTTCTGACTACCTATGAACACAGCTGAGGTTCTAATTTTCTAACTTTTAGTTTCCTCACCGGAAGAATTGTTTTTCTGTCTAAGATTAGCTCCGGAGAAGCCAGAAGACAGTAATTGTGGCTACTTCAAAAGAGCTCGTGATGCAAGGACATGCGTACAACATCCACGCTTTTTGCAAGCAACTGGATATAAGAGTGATCTCCTCTCCTTTCTTTAAACAGGTGGTTTTTTCCAGGAAACAGGCGGTACATGTGGCTTTGAAGCAACCGAAGGAGTCAGGGTTGCTGTGGTGCAGTCTTTCTAAGTAGTAAGTTCAAGGAAAATGTGTAAATCTGCACAATTTGATGTTTTATTTATTTTTTTCTGAAGGGTATTGTACACCACATATCCCAATGGCAGGAAAGCGCATTCAATGTGTTTAGAAGCCAAACAGTCACTTTCATTTTAACAAACACAATTACGAAGTAAAAATAAACCACAAAATAATGAACCGCATGTTCATAACATACAAAAATTGCTGCCTACTCAGTAGGTAACTACAACATTCCAACTCCTGAATATATATATATATATATATATATAAAAATTTACATTTTTGTAACAAAAATAGACTTTGAGAGGTGGCGGGGAGAGGGTGTGGGTGGTTTTTTGTTTTATTTTTTTGCTTACATTCCATCCCCTGGGCCTTTCTCTTGCTCCTCTCCCTACCCATTCCCTGCTCTTCCTTACATTCTTTGAGTAACATCCTTTCCACTTTAAGGCAAGATGCAAAGCATCCACTCACACAAACGCATGGCGTCAGCAAGGCTTCACAAAAAGGCACCAAGACTTAACTTTTAAAACAAAACATCTGCCACATGTGAGTGTCTCATCAGGTGATATTTACATAGCATCACTCCAACATGCTCAAATACAGTAAGTGCTGTTCCCAAAGAAGTTTGAAACGCATTATAGCATTGTCACTGAAATAGAATTAACATTTACAAAATATGGCCCTGCAAACTCCAAATGATACAATATGAATATGCAAAGATTTTTTTTCCACATCAATAGTACCTAAAGGAAAGCAAAACCATGGCACATGTACAATTTACATCAGCTAGATACTTAATCAAAAGTCCTTTCTTCCTAATAAAAGACTATTGTTTACAGGGAAAATTATATTGAACTTATATCCACAGTCCATGCAAATTAAGTCATTCAACAGAGGTGGAAAACTTAAGCAGCAGTTGTTTCAGGCAGCTGAAATTTAAACTAAATAGCCTTGCAACGTATGGTGTTGTGGGAGTAATTGGAGACTCCATGTCTGATAATACCAATGGAAAAGGCAAATTCTCCTGTTCCAGAAGGTAGTCTCAGCAGATCTCAATTGTCCTTGGAGAAAAGGCCGAGTTCATGTCTGAAAGTGCTGAGGTCACCTGTGAGCTGAAATTGTTGGCAACTCCTGGAGACGAGAAGGAGGTGGCCACTTGGGTCTGAAAAGTGGCAGTGCCAGAGGGGTAAGTGGTTGCTATAGAAGGGGATGGGAATGTGGTGTGTGCAGGGGAAGGATAGGAAGAGGGAGCAGGAGAAGAATATGCTGTGCGCACTGGGGAGGGATAAGTGGTGGCGATGGAGGAAGGGTAGGATGTAGTCACAGAGGATGAATAGGCAGGAATTGGGGAAGCAGTTGAGACTGGAGATGCCTTTTCTGCTTTCTTGTCCTTCTGTCTAAGGTGGATTTTAGTGTGCCTCTTCCTCTCGTCACTTCTGGCAAACTTTCTGCCACAAATGTCACAGGCAAATGGCTTCTCTCCTGTGTGGGTGCGGATGTGCGTAGTCAGGTGGTCACTCCTGCTGAAGTTCCGCATGCAAATGCGGCACTGGAAAGGTTTCTGTCCCGTGTGGATGCGTATGTGCCGCGTTAGCTCATCAGATCGTGAAAACCTCCGGTCACAGGACTCCACTGGGCAGGCATAGGGTCGCTCATGAGGGGGTGTCTTGCTGGGACGGTTTGGGTATTTCCTCATCCGGCTGGGCTTGATCAGCTGGGACTGATAATTAGTGTTGAGGGCCTTCAACTCTTGGGAGCCAGTCTGAGTAGCAAATGCCTTAATAGTGGACAGTGGTGTAAGGGAAGGCTGCTGTGCTCTGGTCTCCAAGGTTGGGAATGGCTTCTGATCAGCTGGAACAAGACTGAGCTCACCCTGTTGCTGAGGGAACAGGTAATCCGGGATCATTGGCACCTGAAAGTTGGTTTTAGCGGTCGGATAAGCTGGAGGTGGATACTGGATGGGGGCTCCAGAGGGATTGGGGAAGGACTGGGTCTGGGTTTCAGGGAAAATGTCAGAGCTGGAATTGGGAAACGTTGGTGCAGCTGAATAAATTGGATTGTTCTCGCTGGCTTGGACAGAACAGCTCAGTGGGGAGCTCTGCGAGGAGGAGGATGGTGATGATGAAGTAGGCGTAGAGGCGGGAGGTGCATTAGCCATGCCCACCAGCCCGCTGACGAGGCTGAAGAGGGGTTCTGGCCATAAGGGGTTGCCGCTGTTGGGGGCCGGCTCTAAGGAGAAGCGCCCCGTGTAGGTTATCGGCGGCAGTCGCGTCGTTTGGTTGGGATAGTTGGTTTCTGGCAGGGTTTTCTCGCTGTTCAGGGAGATTTCGGGAAAAGTGTCTGCAAAGAGAGGAATCGCGATTAATTCCAGCAGCCACTGCAGCCGCTGCCGGTGCTTCGCGAGCAATCCCTCACACAGAGCAGCCCCGGATTCTGGTTAATTACTAATTGAGCGTAACATATTGCAGCGTCGCTGGCAGGTCTCCAGCCGCAGCTAGTCCGGAGCCGCTGACGCACACAGGAGAATCCCCCCGCGCGGCCGCGGGAAGAAAGGCGACGCTGCAGCGCGGAATTCCCGCAAGCGTCGCTGCCCCCGCGGCACACCGGGATTCCCCGCCCGCCTGGGCGAGGTTCAGAGCGCTTACCTGCCGCGAGGTGCTCGAAGTGCTGCTCTCCGGGCTCCCCGGCGGCGCCGAAGCCCGCACTCTCGGGTGCCCCGGGCGGGGCAAGGAACTGCGGGCCCCCGCCGCTGAGCAGCATCATCTCCTCCAGCTTGGGATAATGAGTGTCCATGGCGGGGGGCGAGTGCGGGAAAGCGCCAAAGGTATCGGAGATCTGCAGCGGGGGCAGGAGCTGCATCTCTGCCTTGGCCGCGGCCATGAGGGCGCCGGGTTCCGACTCTGACGGGTGATGGCGCTGCCGCCGCGGGCCCGGCGGACAGGCCGGCTGCGGCGAGGCGGCCGTCGCCTGCTCTGCGCCCTGCGCCGCTGTCGCCCCGGCGCTGCCCGCTGAAAGCGCTCGGCTCCCCGCCCGCCCCGGCACCGCCTCTATATATCGGGTCTCACCGGCCGCAGCCCGCCCCAGTGCTGACGTACATGGCCATATATGGAAAGCAGGAAGCCCTAATATGGATGCGGGCCGGAGGACCCCGCCTGGCGTCAGAGCTTGGCACCGGGGAAAGCCGGGCCGGGGGACCCCGCCCGCCCCGGGCTGAGGGCCCCACGCCCGGTGCAGGTCTGACCCCCACCACGGGCAGCGCCGCCGCAGCGCTGCCGCAGCATCGCCGGTCCCGGGAGATGGGGTCCGCGGCCCCCGCCGGCCCCGGCCAGCCCGCCGGAAGCACCCACCGTACTTTCCATATTAGGAAACAACCTTATAAGTCTCGATTCCGGCGGAGGCAACCCGCTCCTTATATGGCGATTCCGGCCCCGGGTTGGGGGGGAAGAGCAGAGCTCGGCTGCAGCCGGGCGCGCGCGCGCCCGCCCCCAGGCAGCAGGAGCGCGCGGAAGCCTTGGGCCGTGGAAGAGCGAGGTTGCTGCTCGGGCAGGTGGCACAGGAGCCTCGGGGAGCGCCCGGCAGACCCCGGGGTCGCCGCCGTGTTTTTGCGGGCAGAGCTGCCCCGGGCCCCCACCCTGTTTGCTCAGCTCGCACTACTCGCCTCCCCTCCGTCTCCGCGGAGTAGCCAAGCGCCGGCGACCCACGGTCAGCGGCGCCGCGCCCTCGGCAGCCTCGATGTGGAGGAGTTTTCTGGGTGCTGGCAGCGCGCCCAAGGCAGGAGCTGCCCGCTCCCGGAAAAGGGGAATCTCCGGGATTCCAGCGGCCTGCCGGGGTCGCCCTGCTCCGCCCGCTCCCGACGAGAGCGGCGGAGGTCTGTCCGTAGCGCCAGACCGGGGCAGACCCCGGCTCTGTGCGCTTCCTTCACGTAGCGAAGAACGGGGTACTGAAAAACAGAGAGCCCCAGGTACTACATGGCCACAGCCACCACTGACTTCAGCGCGATGATAAGTGACAGCGGTCGGGACTCTGCTCTCGCGCCCTTAGGATTGTCCCTTGACACGGCTACAGCTCTTTCCGGCCCTCTGCTCGACGCGACACGAACGCCGAGGAGCCGCGGAAGAACACTCCCCAGGCCGAGGGAGCCTCCCGCGCTATAAGTAGTCGCTCGAAGCGGCCACCGCCCCGCCCCGCCCGGGCAGCTCCGCTGCCGGCGCTCGGGGCTCCCCTGGCGCCGGGCCAGACGGCACCGGCGACGCAGTGCGGCCGCAGTGCGCGTGCGCGGTCATCGCGGCAAGGGCTTCCCCGCAGTGTGCGGGGCTCCGGGGGCGGGACCGGAGCTGTCGCCTGCAGCCCAGTGTTTCGGCGGGCCCGATGCCGGTGACCGGGCCTGAAGTTCCGCGGCGCACGATCGCCCTACGGTCGGGTGCGGCGCGGGACTTGCCGGGGGGCCGGCTCGCCGCCGTCTGCGGCTCCAGGTTCTGCCGCGGACGGCGTTCCCTCTGCCGCAGAGACGGAGTGTAACGGCAGGCGATTTGGTTCCTCTTCGGGTCCGGCCTCGCTCGTTCGGGGCACCGCCCGCCTCCGGGCAGGTCCCGCGGCGCCACTCGCCGTCGGTTGCAGAGCTGGCTTTTCCCCGCAGAAATCTTGGCACCGAGCCGGGCCTCGCACCGCTTTATGCCAGGCAGCCTTCTTTTGCCGTGGGAAGGCGGCTGTATAAACCACTAGGCTCTACCGCCTTTGTGATTTACATTCGAGTTGCGAATATAACGGCAGGGCTCTGTCTGCCCGTTTTTATAGAATATTTAGACTAGTGCCATGTGTATGGCTTTCAACTGAGTTGCTATATTTAGGATCGTGCCTTGTCAGTAACACTGTGCAGTGCCTCCCACTCTGATGCATTTCCACCTTAAAATCAGTGATGGGCTGTAGAAACACAATGCCTCCAGGAAAAACGTAGAAAGCTTCTGCTAATCTGCAGCTCCTATTACTCATCGGCAGCTAATACACATCTGTTCTTTGGTACTTGCTCTTTATGGAGAGACATCATAATAGCCTCTATTGTTTTTAACCTGAACCTCCAATTACCTCGTTCTGTTCTCTTCTCTGTTTTCCCTGCGTACTGTTTTTAATACTCCAGACCATAAAACAAGTTTATGTAGCTTTCCCTTTAAAAAGATTTATTGTTCTCTAACTGTATAATTCTCTAGTTGTTATATTATTCTATAAGCCCGAATAACTAGGCTTATAGAATAAGCAGCTTTCTAAAGAAATGCAGCAGAGTTGTTTTTTCCACTCTCACCACTCCAGAACCAAGCCACCTGATTTTAAAAACCGTGATATTTGTATGTGTTGTATTGTAGGATATCCTACAGATATATTAAATGTATTTATAATTTATTTTTTCTTTCTGTACACTTGCATTAATTACAATAAAAGTCTAGCACTTTTAGATGGGAATTAGAGGGAGCGGATACAAATGCACTGATAAATGAGAAAATACTTAAATTTAAGCAGCCTTTTCAGTCCTTTGAGGAGTGAAAAACAGATTTTTATCAGCAATTTTTGAATGCATGTCTCTGATCTAATGACTGACAGCCCTGTGTTTGCTGCAAAATTCTTCCCCCATTCTGGTATGCAATCCTCTGTGTTCCATACAGGCCCGAACCGGGCTGCTCCCACTGGCTGGGACGGTGCCGTCTATCCGCAAGAGGGAACTCTCCCGCGGTACTCAAGAGTGGGGCGTGCTCTACGAAAATTAAATAGAGCATGGAATGTGTAATGATTGTGTTGCTTGCTTGTTTTTTCTCTTGATCTCAGACGTTACAGATGAGAGGTGATGTCATCAATTTTTTCCAGAAATCTAAAGCAGCTGAGGGCTTTCCTCTTAGGCTTTCATCTTCTGATGAACACCCTTTAAAAACAGTTCATTCGGGATGTGTGGATTAATAGACCTTAAGGGCTCGTACAGTACTTGAAGTATTCAAATATTTCCCCTGGTGCTGAAGAGCACCTCTTCTCTGGTGAACCTTCATGCTCCATTTTAGGTAATTTGGTTGCGGTTGCCAAGAGACAATGTTTGCCTCAGTTTGCTGTTAGACCTGTGACAAATGGTATTAGATCTCCTACGGTATCAGGATGAATTAGACAATTCACCGTATATAAGGCTGTCCTCTTCGTCCCTGCAGAATTAATATATAAAAAGTATTAGAAAGGTAAAGGCATGAAAGTAGTGGAAGAAAGGCAAAGCAGGTAACAATTATGAGCATTTGACAAATGCTATCAATGAATAAAGGCAACAAACACCTCTGCCACTGCTGGGTTCTCGCTGCTACTGTTACATGAGCACTTGTTTTCCTCCTTCGGTAGTAATAATTTCACATGTTCACACTGTGCTTCAGAACAAAAATCACTGATGACTTCTACCGTATGTGCGTATGTGTGTGTACCTTTAGAGGTGAAGGGTTATTTGAGATGCCAGGCAGACTCAGTGTACCGAAGCTGAAGAAGTCTTCTGACATTAGATTGACGTTTCATAAAAAGGAAACACAAATTATAAGCAGAATATGCTTTTCCTTGCTTAGCACAACCATCAGCAGCAATACCACAGCATGCTAGATGAACATATATATGGATTGCTATTCACATGAAAGAAAAGTCCATAGGGATTTTATTTCTCCACAGGACTATAAACAACTTTCATAGATATGACAGTTACTTTCTGAACTAATGCAGTAGTTTCTTGATAGTTCGACTTAGTGAGGAAAAAACAGTAAAGTACAAAAAAAACCCCCAACCCAACAAAACAAAAAAGCCCCACAAAATGACATGGATGTCAAAGCCAGGTTGGACAGACTCTTAGGATTCTGTAATCAGACGCTATGTATACCAGTGGCCAGAGATCTTTAACATAAGACATGTAAACTTAATTGCGCAGCTCATATTTGTGTATGAAGATTAACTGAATGCAATGTCAGGGATGTAAAAATCAAGGGAATGGGAAACTAAGCAAGAGCTTTGGTGCCTTTTCTTGAGATTTGTTGTCTGTATCAGGATCGGACAACTAACATCAAGACGTGTGACACTTAAATTCCTCATAACCTTTAATGGCAGGGGAGACTGATTCTCAGGAGGATTGATAGACTGACGGATAGGAAATTCTGCTTTGAATCTGAGCTCTTTTAAATTAGCGCAGTTAGAGCGGTGGCGTAGGTCTCTGCACCCCAGCGCTTCATCACTAACAACTACTGCCTAGATGAAACCGAAGCCTTTGATGCAGGCCTTGTATTCTATAGGGGAAGTTGGACTGGTGCTAGTGACGGAAAGAAAAATATTTTCAAAGAGCAATTTAACTGTATGTTCCTAGCACAGTACAGGGAACACATACTGAAAGTAGTGTTACATAATCCAACCTTGAGAACAAGCACAACTCTGAGAGCACAAAGAGTGCTACGAGTTGCGTTTATTTACGAGATCTCACGAAACCACAGAGGCAAACCAGCCTGACAACAAAAGGTTTGGGAGTTAGACAGCAAAAATATAGAAAATTAATCACAGAAATACCTATAAACTCTTAACTATACTGCCTTTCTGCTTAAACTGAAATACCTATGCAGAGTACTCTCCCTCTTGTATGATAGTTCACTAAGAAACAAAACCAAAGTGCTTGCTGTGTACTCAATATGATATAGCAAGGATAGTAGTTTATTGTCTTGAAAGTTTGTCTTCCGGTTTTCAAACCCCAGGAGTTTGTTTTTTACCACTCCCACTGCAGTGCTGGATAGAAAGTAACAAAAAAAAAAGGACTGTGTTATTACAGCAATCTATCTTGCATTCTCTCCAGCCTGTAACAAGAATTCAGAAGATTAGGAGTTCCGTTCTTAGATGTCATTTTCAGATAACCGAGTCACAGTATATCCTTTTATGGAGGCAATTGGCTTCCCGCTCACAACAGCAATGCCCTCAGCAGGTGCACTTGCATTTGAGAATGATCGCTTGCTTGTAATTTTACGCAGGTATCTTTTCTTTCACATTGTTCAACTGCCTGTCTTGTGCTAGCATGTGTTCAAGTGTGTAGGTGTAATCGTGCACACACATACATCCTCCACAGTATAGTATAGATTTTTTTTTTAATTAACAAACCATACTCAAAGGACATGAACAATTCAAAGGCAGATCTTTACCTACTCAGACTGTGGCAGCAAAGGGCAGCAGCAAACTGCAGGACACCATGCAGTGACTGCAACAGTCACAGTCACTTTGCAAATAAACTAGGCGTTCCGTTAGAGTATGAAAGTTGGAAGAAAACAACCCCCCTTGCATTGTAATTAGTCCTCAGAGATCAGAAGGACTGGCTACAGCTAGGCTTAACTTCTGAGTTTCCTGATTAACTTCTGAGCTTTTTCTTCCAGCATTTCTCCACAGCAGGCCGAGGCTGCTCGTCTCTTTGGGGAGGAAGTGACATGGCACTTGGTAAGCAAACGCATTTCTTCCATCTCTGCCGTCTCTTCTCCCTTCAAAGGAAAACAAGGCAGATTTGTCCAGAATGTTACTGAGACCAGTCCCTGGGATACTTGGTACACCCAAACCGAACGCTCCAAGGAGCAAGCTAACTACTCTGAAGTGTGGACAGCCAGTGAGCTGTGCCGAGTGCATGACTCAGCTAAAAATGGACTGTACTCAAGTACTATGTCTTTTCTGTAATATCTAAAAAATGAAGAAAAAATAATACATTTTTAATCAATTTAAAGATCGTGGATGCATTTTGTAAGAGATTAAGTTGGTCACTTAGAGAATAAACTCTTTAAATTTAAAAAAGTATCAACTTTCCCTAATGTTTGGCTCCCCCCTATTAAGGGCTTTTGTTCTGCTGTGTTTGCCAATGGAGATGGCTGGGATCTATAAAGACCATTTAAAATAAGTCAGCATAATGGGAGTTTAAATTACAATCAGTAAGAATAGGTTTTAGGGATTTCTCAAGTAGGAGATCAGATCAGAGCAGGTATTGAAGACATTCCTAGTTCCAATGCCTTTCTTCATGGATGTTATCAGTGTTCATTCTGTATTTGGTGGACTACTACATGGTGTAAATACGGTGGTGAACTCCCTCAAATTTGTATCCTATGGCATATAAAAATTCAGTGCTAGGTGTTACTTTGAATCAAGAGGAACTCAAAAATGCACATAATTGCCAAATCTCTTTCTTCCTCTCACTTATCTTCCGTGTTTTTAATGTGAGTACACCATCTATCACTACTATGTCTGGCAGCGAGCTTCCGAGTAAGAACTATAATTTGGGGTTTCTATATTGTATTTTTAATTGGACACTTTTTTCTTCCAGTTTTCTTTCATGAGTGCTAATCTACACATTGCTGCAATCGCCTGGGTGAACAGCTATGTTGAAACCACCTACAGCCCTGCACTAGAAAAGGTACTCTGCTCTTACTGTGTCCTTGGTTATAAATCTGTCCTTACAGAGGCCTTGCTGTCATCCTCAGTGACTGTCAAAAGCTCAATAGGCTACAGCCTTTCCCCTCCCCTAGTGTTAAATATTTTTTTTTGTTTTATTCCTAATTGTAGATTAAAATTATGCAAATCACTTGCAGTTCTGGAAACAGTAGTTGTTGTCTTTATTTCTCAAATGTCCATCTGTCTGTTTTTATTTGAAAATACAGAATACAGAGCAGGGGGGCAAATCCTCCTTAGGAAACAAGCTTTAGGGAAACTAAGCTTGCAATTGCTGTGAGTGTCAGTGCTGCTGCTGGCTCGGTATCCATGGAAACCTGATTTCCCATCTTGCTGCAGGAATTAATTGAAGATCCCAACCCACTTGCTCAGGGAATCACTGCGATATTAATTCATATCCAGTTATGAGGCTCACTTTATTATCTCAGATACTCTTTTCATCAGAACAAAAGGCTCAATTAGCTATCACCAACTTAAAAAAAAAAAGACCGTCTAAATCTTTACCACCTCAAAGCTAGGGCAGAGAACATAGAGGCTACATCTTGGAGATCTACATCTTTCAAATAGAACTTGCCCAAAATATCAACAACAGGAGAGGGCACACAGTCAGGAATGCTCTATGCAAATCTCATGTCCAACATCATATACTTACCTCTATTTTTCACCGATGCCACTAGCTGTATTATCTCGAGGGAAAAAATTCACTGTCCACGTTTCAGTATCAGAACGCAACTTAGTCTTCCACAGTATGTTCTTTCCTAAGATATAATGTGCAAAACTTCAAAGAGAATAAGCCAAAAGGAACCTTTGCTAGGGAATATTGTTTCCAGAATTCTCTTTGAATGCTTTTCATTAATTACAAACGTAAGCATGTCAAGTTTCCTCAAGATCTGCCTCTGGATTGTACATCTCTGATAATCTACCTTTGAACTTTCCTTCCTCTTATTTCCTGTTGAATTTCCTTGTTGCTGTCCTCATTCCCTTTATTGTTTCCTGATCTCCAATGCATCTTATCTGTTCTGCAATCTTTTCTGTTTGGACATTGATTTTCTCAGTTTTCATCTTTCTGATATTTTGTATTTAGCAGCTGGTCCCTTTGTAACCATGACAACTACATCATATCAGCAAAGGATCTTGCTATTATCTGAAGAACCAGATCTCATTAAATGCCAGGGATGCTGCTTGAACTGATGTTTAGTGTCCTGTACCCAGGGGAGAAGTTTTGTTTGGAGTTTTCTATATTTTATATGTGAGCCAGGAAAGACCAATTTCTTACATTAACTGGTATCCTTCGCGCAATTGTCCTCCATCTTTTGTTTCCGCTATTGAGACATAGAACCTCCCACAAATGACCACTGAAGGGCCGCCGAAAGAAAGTTATCAAAGGAGAGGTGGCAAGCACGTTATCACAGACTGGGCATAAAGTCTTTGGATTAGATCAAAGAAGTTATGCTGCGTTGCTCTGTTACATCCCCAACACTGACAGTTTATAAGCAACTGGTCCTAAACTGTTAATTCCAGGTGCTGCAAAAGCTGCATATACTTATTACAGAATAGTTTTGGATTTGTGGACACCCTAAAGAAGGGTGGGAAGAGCAGTAGTTGTACTTTTCTTGGATTTTTTTTTGCTTTATCATTTACGATAGTATTTTCAGTTACCATGTATGCTGTGAAACAAATCAAATACTTGAACTGAAATCTAACAAACCCGTTTATTTTAGACATGCTGAAACAATGAATTCCACAAGCTAGCAATTATACAGTTACAGAACTCGTGTAGGGGAGACAAACCTTTGGCTCTTGCAATGAAAACAGGTCAATTCACTTCTTCTTATTCCCAGACTAAGGAAGCCCAAGGAATTAATTTTTATAGAATACAAGAATTTGATGACACTTCCTCTCGTACTTCTTAAACAGGAGGAAATACAGTGTGCCTATATTGCATTCGCTCTGTTAAAATTCCCATTTGCGCTTCCTTTTATTTTGAGATATTCAACTTCAGTGGTACATGAACAGGAGGTTTTTTTTTTTTTTGCATTGCATTCAATAAACATCAAATCCTTTGACAAAAAAAAAGTCACAGACATTTTAGCTAACTAATCTCCTGCCCTGCCTCTTCAGTAAGTTAGTGTTCCTTAACATATATTTTTTACCGTTTATTTCTCAAGGTTGATCAAGGTTGTCAAGGTGACAAAAATTCCAAAATAAAGTACAAGTCTCGCTTCAAAGAAAATCTGAGGGCAAAATTTACTTCAGAGTACTGAAAGATAAAGCAATGCTTAAGTATATAGTAAGCTAAAATTCACTATCTTCCGATAATGATAGAATAAGTAGTAGGTAGTATTTAGAATAATGGTAGACTTACAGGGTTTTCTTCATCTTGATTGTAAAAGCTGAGGAAAGAAGTGTGATTGTTAATAACATACAAACACATCACTAGAGGCACGGTTCCCCTCCTATGTCATGACTGAAATAGCCCAAATCTGGACTGTATCCTTATCTTGATTGTGGGTTTGCTTAAACTGTTCTATTACTGAATGCTAAAAATTTTATTGAAAGCTGAGCAAGAGCTCTAAAATCAGCATGACTGAAAATTCATTGCTGCTTCCTCATTAATATGCCAGAAGGACTGTCTGACATTTCTATGGAATGTCTGTGCTCTTGGGACTGATGATTCAGTGCAGAGCTGTTTGGAATTTCTACAAAAGTTCAGTCCTCCTCCCTTCTCAAATGGCTTCATTTTACCAATCTGTCAAGCAAAACTAAAAATAATGGGTTTGTGTGCAATTACATGGGGAAGGATGGAAATTTCACTGCACAATCTATTAGGTAACTCATGAGAAAGCAGAAGCTGCACTTTCAAAAGCAATGTGAAATATATCTCCCATGTTTAATTCTTCTTTTCTGCAGTTAGAAAAAGAAACTATGATAAAATTTTAAGGCGCATAGTAATGCTCAAGCTAAAGGAGTATGCAAGTAAGATTTCTGTGAGATCAATTTGATGAAATTCGTTCACTGCTTGTCAGTTTCATGAAAGATAAGGAAAAAACTGTTTAGGGTGAGCAACTTACAAATTCAGTGATAATTTCCACTGGAGCCTGCTAGCCCAGGAGAAGAAGAGGCTCAGCCTCGAGAGTTGCCAGTGATTCTAATAAACACGCAAACTCAAAGTCCAAACCCAATGCAGCTCATTAACTGCTCTTGTAATCATTCTGCACAGGTCAACTGCCGTTGGAGCAAGTGGGGATATGAAATGCCACAGACATATAAAAAGAGGAAAGTGACCACATAATTTTTGCATATGCCCAGAGATATAGGTAAACATTTTCTATTTACCATATAAACATTTCAGCTTTCAACTGCTGCACTTAGGAATGACCAATCTGAGCTGGCTGAAACAGAAGAACATCTGCTTCCTACATGAGGATATCCACAGAGATGGAAAGCTGGCAGTAGGGGTCGGAACTAGATGATCTTTAAGGGTCCTTCCAACTCGATCCAATGTACGATTCCTTGATGCATAGCACTGGGAAGAAAAACTGACAGCAAGAGGGTAAAAAAAAGAAAGGCTCTACCTACACAAGAGTCTACTTTGGGGAGGAAAAAAAAAAGCTAGGCTGAATTTCAAAATCAAAAAGGATTTCAACTCAATTCATACAGAGACTCAGTCCATTACTACTGTTACGAAGTTCCAGCTAAAGACCGCAGTTTGTCAGCTTCAGACTTATCCAAAACACCAATTATAAAAATGCCACTAGAACCCTGCTAGCTGACTTCCTCTCCCATCCCAGCCACTACAACTGCTAGCTCCCAACTACCCACTTTACTCACTAGCTGGGTCTGTGGAGGACCAGGTGTTGTTGATAGCTACAGAAAATTCTTCTCACAGCCCACTTTTAACTTGGAATTTCACACACCTTCCACCTGTTGTCTGTACCACAGGTTTCCCAGTAAGTAAGCTGGGTTCTTGCTACCTGCCCTGTAAGACAATAAGTTATTATTTCTTGACCACTCTAATATTTCATGCCTAGGTATAGTAGCTATGTAATACTGACCAAACATTTATGCTTCTGCACTTGGAGCCAAAACCAGATATTTGCCATTCTCTAACTTTGCATATATGAATGCTTTCCAGCTTCCGTCCTCCCCAAAAGTTATTTGCAGTTACAATTCAGGTAGGTCTCCTAGATGCTTAACAGCAATGGTATTAAAAAGGCCACCTAACAAATACACTTGTGATATGAATCCAAGTCCTCAGTTAACAGCTGGGAAGTGGACACAACCTGAGAGGCAACATTTAAGTGAAGAAACAATGCCAGGAAGAAACAGATTTTCAAAATCTGCCTTATTTTTACATAGCAGAAATAGCAGGACTCTGTATTCATTTTCGTATCTTTATTTATTCAACAATGGAGAAGGGGAAAGGCAGAAGGCTAAACACATAAGACATGAAGATAAACTAAAATTATTTAGGAGCACAATTTGAGAAGGTAACAAAACAGCATTTTTAAAAATAATATTCACAGGCATTGGTAGCAAGAAACTGGGGCACGAGGTGGGAGAAAGGTATGTAAACTCAACAGCAAAGAACAAAAAGCCATACCTGCAAGTCATAAATCTATAAGCCTATTCTAATGACACAGGTAGATTTAAATTCAAATTATCTGAGACATTTATCTGTCAAAATAAACTGGAAATAAAAAGTGAATAAATAACCTCCAGAACCTTTCTCCCCCACTGTCTTGGGTTGGCACCTACCCACATCAATAACTAAACCTTATTACAGCAACTTTTTCTTTAGAGGTGCCATCACTTGTGATCAGTTGTGCTTGGAGCACCACTTACCAGAGACCCGCATGAGACAGCAAGAAGGAGTGTTCAAAATTTAGTCGTTAGATGATGCCATTTTGGTCTCATCATCAATCTTCAGCAAGTTGATACAGCTTGAATAGACATAGTATAATGAGCTTTTCCAAATACTCTTTAACCCAAATAGAAGGGCTGTCTTTCCATGTTTATGACCCTGATGCCTCAGAAGGGAACTTGGCCAGGAAAGCCACTTCTAGTGGAAATGTCAAAATAATTGAGAAGAGAAATAAGGATTAGTTGCCACCCTGTGGAATGAGAGCACATCTGCATTGATAAAACCATTTGTATTATACTCTGGGTAGAAACGGAAGATAAGCAACGGGCACTTTAAAACAGGTTATTCAAAAAAGAGAATGTTAAAAGACACCTAGGAAGAGTCTGGGCATTAAAGCAAGCACAACACAAGATTGAGGTTCTGTACGTTCAAGTCACTATACCGCAGCAAGTAACCAAACTTAATGACTACAAAAAATTAGTGACAGAATCCGAACAACTCTCCCTCCCAGAAACACTCCATTAACCCAGTCATTTGACACCACTGTGCTTCAACACATGGGTAAAAAGGTGACAGTGTCATGACAAGGCATTTTCCGATGTGTGTTTAATTCCAGACTGCACTCTGGTCATCAAATAGACTGAGCAGTACCAGAGACAGGAGACTGCGCTAGCTGAATGTACTCCATTTGGGATGGCCTTTTCTCTGCTTTCCCTTTTTGGGGGTAACAGCCTTCCTGCACTATAATGGCTCCATGCATCAGTTACCGTATTCTTGTGGTAAACACAGAATAGTCACAACAGCTGGCTTTTACAAAAATTAAGCTATTAAATGCTGCTTAATTCTACCTAATTCAATATATTCATTGCCCCAAATAAGCAAGTGATAGCAGCAATGTTATAATTTCCATTCAGTTACTAGATTCCCCAACAGAGCCTAGGAAAAAGAAAAAGCTTGGAAAAATCTGTGGTTTAGCTTTGGCTAACTTATATCCACACACTTCCTATAAAACCGACATTGACTGTTGACAGCAGAGAGCCTTTACATTAGCTCTATACTGGCAGAGATAAATACACTAAATACGAGGCTTAGCCACAAAAGCCCATTCCTACCTCCCTCAATAATAAGTTAATTTCTTATAACTCTTTAAATAATTACTAAATGTTTCGTATAACGCAGTACACGCTCTTGGGATGGGGCATGTCAGGGCAATCCACAACTCATACTTGAAATTTAGCACCTGCCCAAAAGCACTATGTTGGTTTACCAAACTCTGATCATATGACGGAAGAATAGAAACATAGTGAATATATTTTATTCTTCTTGTTTCCCCCCCCGCCAGGTCTGACATTGAAGAATCCCCAAGACTATACTAGATTCTATTCCTCTTTCCTATGGAAACCTGGTATTTCCTGGATCCTCCTGCAGTCTGCAAGTCTCCATCTGTGCTGTTGCAAATAAAAGATTTTCTCAACATTGGAAAGAATCTCATACTATTTCATTATGTTCCTACTAGGATTTCCATGTATTTTGAGAGTGAAGGTAAAATAACCTATGTTCCTCTTACTGTTTCCTGTATAACCTCCTGGAGTATCAGCCACTTCTCTGTTTTGCATTGCCAGGAAACCTGCTGAGGGCATGCTCTGCCCCATCATTAATGAAGACAATAGGCCTAGCCCTGGGGTATGCTGCTAGCTGCTGGCCTCCGATTAGGCTTTCTGGAACTGATCTGCCCCCTTGGGCCTGACCATTAAGCCAGTTTTTTCTCCACTGCACAGTCTGCTCATTCAGCCTGCACTTCATCAATTTTTCTGTGAAAGAATGTCAAAATCCCTTGGACCCATATGTTCTCGTGTGATTAACAAATACGAAAAGTTGCATTCTTTTTCTGAAATGCGTGCATCATTAATTAAGTTGTTGACTTTAAAAAAAAAGAAAAGAAAACAAACAACCAAAAAACCAACCAACTCTATCTGTCTGTTCTTCAGAATGCTAACTCTCTGTTGCCATGGTCACAAATTACCATAGTAACATTAGATACCTCGGTATTTTTAGATTAAAACTGCTTCTCTTTTCACAGAAAATAGATCCAACTGAAAGAAGATACTCATCCTTACCACGAAATACTACTAAAATTCAGAGTATAAAGTAGAGCAACACACAGCAATTGGTTAAGTGCAAAAGCAGGGGGGCAAGGGGGGGAATCATAAACATAGCTGTTTTCAGAGCTGCTTCCTGCAGCTAGAAAATGGTTTGAATGTACAACAACAACAAAAAAGTGAGGACAGTTATTCTGTAACACTATTGTCTCAGCAAGCCTCATTGGCTCAATTAGAAAGGCCAGAAAGCTTAAATAGCCTTTTCAGTCAGAAGTTAACAGCACTATTATTTCATATTTCTCCAGCTTTGAGCCGCAGCTTGTTTTGCCCCTCACCCCCAAGGAGGACCTTCATACACAGGAAATATTGCTGTTCAACTGGCAGAATTGAACTAACGTTTAACACACGTCTCTGCTCGCTCACGTTCAGTGATTTTATGTTATGCTTACACCCTCTGGTGGACAGAAAGGAATTCACAACCCTCCTTGTGCCGTACTGCCTTTAGATCAGCACTGTGTCAATGGGAACTTTGACATTAAAATGCTGAGTCGAACCCAAGCATCTCTAATTTCTGTACTTCATGTAAGATCCTTCAATCATCTTCACCGGGTTAGATCTGTCTCAGCTTTCCCCACTTTCTTATTGGGCTGTCATTCAACCAACACTGTCCCAGACAAAACTCAGCATGCCTGAATTTAGACTTGAATTCACGGTTGAATGTCAAAATTAAATTTCCATTTATCTCTATGTGGCATTCACATCATTTGAGAAATAATCTAACAGAGGAGCCAGAAATGAGGAGTCCATTAACTCAGTGCTTTCCCAAATGAGGCAGCAGCATGAATACAGAAGGTTTATATTCAATACCAGGTTTGATGACCAGGGTAATTTCTGTCCATTTTAGGGTCACCAAAATTTTTCAACTTCTTTCTTTCTGGTAAGTTAATAAGCATTACTTGTGATTAAAACTTAGTTCCCTGGTATGTAAAGCTTTATATGCTTGTCATCCAGTCTGACTTTCCTCCCAACCTGCTACAAAGACCATGATCGAATTCCCGACCTTTGTAAGTCAGTACAGCAATGTATTTCCACTGCTGCCAGAAATGCTTTAGTGTTTTACATAGTCTCAGAGAGTTATATATTACAGAAGACTTGAGCTTTTGCTCCTTCAGTGCTCACTTATTTTTGCAGTATTCCCATAAATGTTGCTTCTAAAACTATCTGGCTAAATGCAGACAGAATGCTCTTGTCCAAAGGGTCTGCAATAAGCACGTTTCAGCCAGAATCCACTGCAAGAAAAGCAAAACATGTCAGGCTATGCTGTTTGCAATATACGGTCAGATTCCACCTGGGAATCCAGCCTTAGGCCTTGTTGTACAAGTTACATGTATTAATCTAGGTCACAGATTTAAATAACGAAAAAAGGCTAAATTACGGCTCTAATGCAGTGTATTTCGTGTCTCCACAGTCAGAAAAATGGAAGCCACCCCTTGCTTCTTAAGAATAAACATAAAAATCATAACCAATTCACAGAAGAATAGGAGGTCAGAAACAGAGCAAGAAAGTAACAGATTACTTGCAAGAGGCTTTAGGCAAAGATTTTAGGCATATAAACAGCAATGGCCTAAATTTACCTGCAAAGTTGCAGAAAAAACCCCCACCAATTTGCCACAGTTTCTTTTTACTTCATATTATTTTAATTCCTGTTCTCATCAGAAGTAGACCACTGGAAATTCTGACACTGAATTCTGGTATTCTACAGATAGCTGCGTGTATGAGCGTAGCTAAGTCCAGCATTGGGTTCATTCAAAAATGCAGGCTTTGCCAAGGGGCAGAGAGTTGAATTTCCCAGGCAAATATATCCTCTGAAGCTTCCTGCTAGTGCTTCTCCAGCATAACCCATCTACAAAGTGATGAGAGGTACTTGATATTCATCTGGTCCTCCCTGCAGATCAGCTGCTTGCTGAGCTAAAAGTCAAACTTTATTGTTCTGAAGGGATGAAAGTTTGAAGCTCAAGCCCAGTTTAGAAGGCGGGGGATAGAATGAAAGGGAGGAGAGGCAGGGAGACAGAATGACTCTAAGAGAGAAAGCAGGCTCAAAAAAGAAATCATGTTCTTATCTGTAGAATGCACAGTTTAAGCGTTGCTTGAGGCTCAGAAAGTTAGCAGTATTTACTGGACAACTCTGTACTATACACAGCTCATTTTCCACTCTAATTCTATCTATCTATCCATCTCACAAGACAGGTTCTTCTTAGCTGCTATACAGTTATTGTCTCAATTTACTGTTAAAACCAACTGTTTGCACAACTTACTCTGCCTACCTCTTAAGATATTTTTTGAGACCTCTAGGCTTTTTAACAACACCTATCAGAAACATGAGTTATGTCTGTAGTGTCTTGCAACAGTGCCAAATTCCAGATGAAAGGTGACTAGGAAACAATTATCCTCCGTAACACTGAAGCACATTACCATAAGCATATGCATTTCTGCACATATTATTAGCTCTTAAACATTAAGCTCAGTAGGTTCCAAACCAGAAATAGCACACAGGAACTGGCAGTGCATGGCCCTGACTGAGTCGTGAGGTTAAACCACATGACCCCCCGAGGTCCCTTCCAACTCTAACACCTCTATGGTTCTACAAGCTTATGTAACTTCAGAATATGTTCCTGTTTTTTCACATATCTGAATTTGCAAGACAACTCAGAAAGCAGCACCACAAGATGCTTCAGCCAGATAGCACATTACAAATTCCTAATGGCTAAAATAAGAAAAGCTACAGTGCAGACAGTTACACAGATATGTCATTCAGCATCTCCCCAGCAAGCAGTAATGTGACAACATGGTGCTCCCATTAGAATGCAGGATAAGAATACAACTTTTTTTCTCTAGATTTCTCTCTTAGGGAATAATTCACACTTTCCAGCATTATATGCAACTTTGGAAGACAGAAAGGAAAAATCAGCTCAATTCAACAGCCGCTCTCAAGCAAACAACGACACTTCACAGTTAACTTGTAAGCCTCCTTAATACAATGCTATGCGTACATCAGAGAACCAGCTGAGTTCTCCATAGATATCTTACTTTTCTCCTAAGGCACTAAATTTCCTGCTGATTCAGATGGCACAGAGTAAATAACCCTTTCTGGAAAGTTGTGGTTCTCTAGAAATCTTGCTTTTCAAGGAACTATATTGTGAGGGAGTCATACTTCCAAGAGGGATGTATAAAAGAAAGCCCAGCACTGGAAAACCACAATGAACAGAAATCATTTCACTAAAACGAGGAAAGGTGAAACTTCCCCAGAACAAGCTTTGCAATTTTAAGAGCACCTGTATATTCTCTGTATATAAGCTCTGCCTAACAAGATTATTCTAGTCTAAAAGAAACCAGTCCCAGAAATGTAAAGCTGGAGAATCACAAACTCAATTAAAAATTTAATAAAGATGTTTAGATAAAGTGTAAATGTTTAAAACCTGATGGTTGTTTCCCCTGTATTTTCATATTTCTTACCCACCACAGAGGATTACTGACAAACAAGAAAACATTTTTCCCTTTTATGCAACAAATTGTTAAGTTTCTCAGACAGGAAACCACCACATTTCACTATTTTCATTTCCAACAGCAGAACACTGACTCATGCTACAATAAAGCATGAAAATAAAACATTTCTTTTCAAAAGGCAGTCATGGCTTCAATTTTGTATCTCATGGTACAGGTATTTTAGGGTAACTTTTAGGCACACAAAGTTTGACACGCACGTACCACCTTCTTCAGCTCCCACCTGCAAGCATCATTTTCTCTTACTGCATTTCTCTCTGTGGCCAGGCATATTAGGAAAAGGTTCTAAACATTTACTGAACACAACAGGTTCTACTGCTAGGTGAAGATTTAACCAGTTGCTTAATTGCACTATGAAGCCCACAGATGATACTGAAGGAAAACTACATTCCAGCATTTCCTGCTGAAAACACCGAACAGCAGCTGATAAAAGCATTTTATCAAAACAGCACATTCAGCGTTCTCATTAACAAGAGAATTTCTACACAAGACAGTGCCATCCAGTGCAGAACTATTATCTAGAAACTCACTAAGAGGTCACATGGGTGGTGGTAGATCTGCAGTGGCTTTGATCAAGCAAAGCACAATCTAGCAGTTACATGTGTACTAGAAGAAGAAAACAGTATCTATGCTAAGACATTGTTCTTGCTCTGGGTAAGTTCTGCTGCTTGACATCATCAGCTTCACATCATACACTAGATAATAGTCCCTCACTCTACTTCAGACTCACTCTTGCAACCAAAAGCCAATTCCCCTGTATAAAAAAAGTCAGAGTAAAATTGACCCATATTTACCTGCAAGCTAATGACATCAAGCATCAGTGCTAAGTAAAAGCTACTTAGCACAGGACCAAACTCAGGAAGACAAAGATAAATCCAAATGCCAGAACTGAATCTTCAGAAATTCTTCCTGTGCTTCAAAGCAGAAAACTACAAATAAATGGATTCTGGAGAAGATTCTGGAAAGTCACTCTGTGGAAACCTAGTAATCGTAGACTATCACAATGCATGCGCAAGGAAAGGGCAAGAAGATCAGCACAAGGGGAGACTTGGCTTCCAAATCAAGTCCCTCGCAATGATTTACATAAATAATTTCCTATGCAAAATTTCAGTTAAAAAAAAAAAGAAATCAAGAAACACGGTCATAGACATACTTGGTATATAGAGAATAATGGTTCTCTTGCTCAGTACAGTAAAGTCTAGGACAACAATTCCTCACAACTGGATCTTCCACATAATCATGAAAGATTTTTATCTGTTGTCTGGAGAGAGGAATTTCCTTTGGAAACAGAAAGTATTCCTGCTTCAGGACATATATTTGCATGTGCTAGTAAGACATGAATATGAAGTTTGCTAATAAACTAAAAAAGAACAAAATAATTGGGTTTTTTTTTTGTAAAACTCAGAACCAAATAAAGGATTTTCTACTGACTTCTGGATAAGGCCCTATGGATAATTTAGAAAATATTTCTGACAAGATGCAAGTTTCCAACATGGTCTGTAAAGATTTAGATTTTTAAAAGCTACAAAGAGTAGTAAACCCAACTTAATTGGCTTCCTGAAATAACTGGTCAATTCAACAGTAAACAAATCGCTACCAAGACAATGAGAAACAAGAAAAAAAATCAGTCCTAATCCTCAACTTTATAGATTTTTGAAAGGCTATTCTCTAGGACAGAAATATTTGTGGAGCTGCGGAAGTGCTTCTATACCTTGTCAACAGCAAAATACTGGGCTCTGTGAAGAATTCACTGTCATTTCAGAAATGTGATAGCAAAAGATGTGGGACACAAACACCTGCATGTAGGAATCAGGTTCCTTTGATAAATAATTTCAGTGAAAATTAAGACCACTCATTCAGACACCCAGGTCTATAATGGTGCACCTTCATTATAGATCTTGACAACAAGAACCCTACTCGTAAATATAATAAATTTTCATCTATTCAGCTGGCATGTGTACAGGGGATCTCCCCTTAAAAACAAGGTTCAAGAGATTAGTATGGCTTGGCATGATGCAAATTTTCTCTGCAGCACTGCAATTTCACTCCCACAACACATATTCTACATGCCATGTAGTTTTCTGTCCCAAGCGTTAAATATTGCTCAAGTCTCAGGACACTGATAAACACGGCACATGTCAGACAGAAAATTTGTGCAAGGGCTGCAGCAGGATAAAGCAAGAGTACTGATTAATCATATTACTGTGCCTTAGTCCCTGCTTTTTATCCCCCATAAATAAAATCCTGAAGTTAGCGGAGCTCAACTTAATAAATCAACTGTTTCGGTTCTCGTGTCCTGAGGATTGAATCTCCTAAAGCTGAGAGGTGAGGGCTTCTGAAATACTTAAGTATGCCTGCAGACTATTTTGATTAGATTTAGATTTTAGATTTTCCCCAGTCATCTGCTAGGATAAAAGAATTTGTCTGCAGTAACAAGCAACACAATGACATGAGTTCAACTACTAAATGGCAAAGCGAGTACGCTTGCCATGGAACTGCATGGGACTCACCTCATTCTGATGCTCTCATGGGAGTCAAAGTGAGCATTAGAACCTGAAATAAAATTCAAGCAGCTTCAAAAATCTTAGAGATGCCAAACTTTTCTTCTCAACAGTAAGTCTTACCTAGTTCATCATATAATGTGCTCGTAATAGCACATTTCCTTTATTAGTTTTTCAAATTATCTCCCTTCACCTTCCAGAAAAAATAAAATAAAAACCAATCTCTTCATCTTCCAGTATGAGTAATGGGAATCTAGCATATACCTCCCATGAGCCAGTCCTTTATGTTCAAAAGCACTTAGCATCCGTCACTTCAGTCACTTTCTCAAAGGGGATGGACATATCAGGTACGGTCCGTTCTTAAGGAATACGACCCGTGGTGGGCACTTCTTAACAACACACAGCTGCAGAAGAATACCCAGAGCAAGATAAGACATTTTAGGGAGCCACCCACCCTGTGGAACTCCAGTGTCTAGCATTTTTCCAGCTTCTGTGCAATGGATGTCTCTAACCCTAGTCAGTTCTTCCAGCAAAGATAACTAGGGTTATACAGTGGAAATTCCAAAGCAACTGGCTATGTACAGACATATCAGCATTCCCTCCAACAGAGAGATGAAAAGGAGAAAATTCCTGAGGATTTGTATCCTCTACTCTGCTTTCTGGATCCCAGCCTCCCCCTTGCCTTGGAATGAGCTCTATAAAGCAGTATCTGTTATGTACAAGAATCTCAGCTCCCTTCCTTTGGAGAGTTTCCCCATAAAAGCGAAAGGCAAATCCCAGGACAGAGACAGGTGCTGGGGAGGGGGAGGTCGCCTTAGGATGACTCGCCAGAAGCAAGAGAGCCAGCAGCTTTCTTCTTAGGGCGGGCTTTTACACTTCTTACTGGAAGCTGAGGAGAAAGAATAAGAGGCATCTTAGGCTGGTTTATTTTAACATCTAAATATCTAACAGAAAGACACAAGAAAGCAGAGTGAAAAGAGGACAAAACAACTACAACAAGACCCTATTCATGGCATCTGTTGTCTCAAAAGACTATTTAACAATTCCTTTTTTTTCATTAAACAAATCATGCAACATTTCCATCAAAGAGCAATCAGGAGAAGACATTCTAAAACAGGGTATGTACAGTAGTAAAATCAAAGCCAGCTGTCTAAACAAAAGGTTAAACACAGAGATATTTCTAACTGGTAACACTTATGTTAACATTGCACTGCTCTACTGCTTCTTAACTTCTGTCACCAGTGCAGCTCTCTAAAAGCTGTAGAAACATCCTGGACTAATTAGCACGCTTTACTTCTGTGTCTTTAATTCTAGATATTGGCAAGAAGAGCATTTATTCATCTGTGATGCTTTCAGCCCTGGCTGGTAATCTCAGAGATCTCAGTCAAAGACCTCCTGGCAAGTCCTACATCTGACCCAAAGATCCAAAAGTCTGTGCACAAAAACCAACATGCCCGCGAAGGGCCTTACTGGCACTTCTGTATTCACAATAAACAGCATAGGAGAGTTCTTTCTGTCTTTTCACAATTCCACTTTGAACATTCCTCACTAGGAAGCATCAACTCAAATTTTGAGCCTCTTGTTTCCTTGCTCCTGTCTAATATAGTAGACAAGAAAGAAGTGGGGCTCAACTCAGAAATAAGCCATAGAAAGATCAGAGTTAAATTAAAATGCATCTTTGGACATAGAGGTCCATCCTTGGAGAAAATCAAAAGCCACCTAGACCTGGTTCTGGGAACTGGCTCTACATAAGCAGTGCGTTTGAACCAGATAAATTCAGACATTCCCCTCCAACCTCAAGTATTCTGTGATTCTCTTTCAAGGAGTACATAAGCACATGCAAAGGTTTCCCATACACTGTAAAATCAGGTTAACAGTATAATTTAAAATGATGCTCTAAGCAATTACTTTCCTTCAAATTATTTAATATTTAGCCTGAATAGCTCGACAGTGTGTGTCAGTTATATAGCATTCTTTATCTTAGATAAAATGATAACATTAGAAGTCCAAGTTGAATCAAGCAAATAGGACCCCAACTTCATAAAAAGGGAGAAGCATTTTATCATGTACAAATCAAACCATAAGAAACACTCAAGTAAGAGTCAAAACCTGGAAAGCAGCACCTCAAAAAGCATTTTCTACAAAACACACCTGAAAACAGCTGAAAAAAAGATTGCTACGTTTAAATGATTCTTCCGACACAACCGCATTTACTTTTCTGTGTGGTTTATTTTAACAATAAGAATTCAGGCATCTTGTCTCCATCTGAATGGCTGTAAATAACTTGGATCATCCCATGAACTTCAGAAGACAACTGAACAATCACTAGTTACCCAAACTTCAAGACAAAACTCCAGGAATGGGGCAGATGGGGAGTGGTGTTATTCCCAGTATCTAATGTGTAAAAGCCAAGGGAGACCTAAGAGGCTACACAACTGCTGCATTTTAGATGAAGAGAAAGTATTTGTCCTAGGGATAAATGTCACTTTTATATATTCAGATTGTAGCAGGCAGAAGAGAGGATATTGTCAACAACACACGTTAAAAATATCTTCAACACAAAACCGAAATGAAAGAAAAGCTGGATTCTGGCTTATGACAGAGGCTTACAGGCATGATAAAAATGCAAAGCTAGAGAAAAGTATAGCAAGTAGATGACAAGTCCTCTGATGTCGGACTCAACTAGCAAAGATGGTCCAATAAAATTTATATATACAACTTCCAACTGAGCTCACAAATCAACGTCAGGGCTGGAAATTACCTATACACCAACTCACCTCAGCTTTCACCACCTTTTTAGGAGTTTTGAGACTCTGGGTACGTTTAGGAAGTTTGTCTCCTGCATCTTCATCTGATGGGTCTGTTCTAGTATCTGATGGGGTTCCATTAGACCGATGTGCCATACTGCTCTCCTCTCCCGAGGAATAACAGGAAGCTAAGGAACAAGAGCGAAAGTTTTAGCAAATACTTTTAAAGAATCACATGAGGCTTAAAATGGCCCATCCTGAAGGAACACGTGACAGAGAGAAGTCAACCATCCTGAATAATGATAATGGGAAAAGTACAGAGATGTCTATTAAATGAGAAGGCTCTAGGGAAGACAATGCAACTTCTCCCAGATAACCTACAATCTTGTACTCCCTTCTGAGACCCAAGGCTCAGGGAAGCCCTCCTGGCTCTCCATGTCAGGTCTCATGCAATGGCCCAGCAGGTGCTCTGTACCTGAGTCTTCAATGGTTTCCAGAAGACTCGCACCAGAGGGGTGCAGCTGTGGATCACGGCTTCGCATATGTACAGTATCTTCATCTCGGATCAGAGTGAGATCCTGCATGCTGAAACTTCGAAGCTTCTCAGACAAAACTCCCTGGCCCTAAGATGACATAAAAATTAGGGTAAAGGGCACTTCACCAAGATCATGTCACATGGGATGATTCATTCAGAAGAGGAGGAAAGGTGCCCTATTTCCCACAAGGGTACTCTGAAAAAAAGAAGGGAAAATGTATACTCCCAAGAACAATAACAAAGAGGTTAAAGCAAAATCCGCTCCACTCCCCCTCTACTTTATGTAAGTCAAAGAATGAGATTAAAACTGCAGGGCAAACTGGAAAAAGGGAAAAGTAGGTTGGTGCCAAACAAATACTAGTATCCCTAACAGACCCACAGCACTAACTGCTGGTACACAAAAAAACAACTGCTGGAGAGTTCCTGAATATTACAGAAGGCTTTGCATTACCTTTGCAGCTGCAGTAACTGCTGCATTGGCAGCAAGGTTTAACCCTCTCTTGCCAACTCGCATCATGGTTTCATAGCTCTTGTCACAAGCCTGAGTAATGTATTCATCAATTTCCTAGGAATGCAACATGGAACATGGCATTTAGCTCCTCATTACAAACATGATCAAAGTCTCCCCATCATCACCCTTAAAAACACAAAGCTCATCTGGACACTTTTTTTCAGGTTACTAGCATACGGTGTCATTGATCACATAACTCAGGTCTCTCTGCTAATTACAGAAAGTGTGTAAATGCAACTTTAAATTACAGCATGCTATTTTCAAATTGTAACAACTGAAACAAAGCAGTTGCTTACACTGACAATGTGAAAAAACAGACTGGCTACAGAACATGCTGCTCGCATCGTGATTCAAAAGGCTTAACTACTGACAGTAACTGTAAGGGCTCATGACAGTGGGTTAGCCAAACATGCTTTCTAAGCATTAGGCAAACTATTGGGTACATTTCAATCTTCAGTAAGCTGCAGTATGACATCACTGTCAGACACAGAATCATTCTACAGTCACTAAGGTCAGCACAAGCAAGATTCACTGATTTCAGTTTTTATTGTGACACAACTGAATTAGAAGTCAGTCAGTTCCCAGACAGGTCAGTATCTTCCAACAACAAGCAAGTACCTTCTCCTTATTGGAGAGCGTTGGGTGCACAAACTTCCTGTAGAGGACACTGGAGCCCTTGGTGTAAGGGGAGAGCAGCCAAATCACAAATGCGATTTTCAGCTCGAAATAAAAAGGAAACCTGAGAGAAAGAGGAAAGAAAAAAAAAAAAAAAGAAGAAGAGAGAAAAAGATGGAGAACTGGAATCAAGACCAGCACAGAGACAGATGGAGATAACTAGTAGAGAGCAGCACAGGCAGAAAGAGTCTAGGCAAGGCAAAGGCTCAGAAACAAGAGAATCAATTATTCAGGTCAGAAAAGCAGAACCCTTTTTAAAGTCCTAGGACATACCTTCTTCGAGTATCATTTAGTCTTTCATCCATTGCCATGAAAACTCCATAAACAGGGCATCTCTCAGCCCTGCAAACACACCAAATTTACAATCTGATAGCTACTCTCATCATTCTGAAGTTTCCTCAGAGAGCATCCAGTGGATGTTAATATTACATTAGTTTCCATTCTCAATTTCCAAAATTTTCAACTATGTATCTTAATAATGTCATGTTCCCTCTAAGGCTGATGGCTGTTTCTGAAACTTCCAGTAGGTACTCCTCAGATAAAACACAAAAGCAGGGCCAGTGCAAATGAGAAAGAGCAGGCAGGAGGTAAACCTGTCATCTCTAACCCTTACCCAATGAAGTCTGGGAAGATACAGTAGCAGAGATTGAAACAAGTGAATGCAAATTCTCTAGTGACTCAATTAGTAGGAAGAAACTTCTGTTTTCAGGAGGCCTTTTCAAGTATGTGAACAAGCTGAAATTCTTGTACTCTTTCAATCTTCGCCTGATTTTCAAATTTTATGCAGGTAGAAACAAAGCTGCTGAGCACTTTTTGTAAGACATGTGCAGTCATTTCACAATTCTTTAGAAAATGAAACTCTTGACTAACATTGTTTCAGAGATGTATGCAAGGTTCAAATACTAAAGCAACGAGGCAACTGAATATACTTTGTTTCAAAGTTTCAGTTGAAGGCACATAAAAGGCTGGCAAAGCGAAATAGGTCCCTTCCTTCTACCATTTTTTAAGGTCTTTTAAACAATCATTTTTCAAACTGTACCAGTTCACATTAACAGCTTCTCAAAAATATTTCAGGTTACAAATGGATGAAGATCCTTTTACAGATACTGTGCATTTACCCTAACTTTGCAAGCAAAGGAGTTGAAACAGCTAAGATAGCCACTACCACCCACAGTGCTTAGAAACCTGCTGACTCTTCACAGGGATTGAAAACTCCTAAAGGAGAGACAGTTTATTCTTAGCATCCTAACACATTTCCTCTCTGCTTAAAAAAAGGCAAAAAATCCAAAACAAAGATGCAGCAACAACAACAACAACAACAACAACAAAAACCAAACCCCAATGTGTCACCAAGGAACTCACCAAGAAAGAACAATGTCTGTGAGTGTTTCTGCAGTGGTGAAAAAGGCAAACACAATCCAGTACATCATCCACTTCACCTGCAAAAGAGTAGTCACTCAGTGCACATACATCAGAACCCAGGAAAAAAAAAGTGAAATGTCTTCTCAGTATAAATGACTTATCTCCACACATGAGGACAGATTCAAAAAGAAGGCATATATAACCTGTAATGGAGAGGGCCACATACTAATTGGTACATTTTAGTCTGAGAAAACATGTGGGATTACTGTGCTCTGAATAGATAAATGCATACAAGTACATTAATGAATGCATGCCCTGTAGCAATATTATGATGCAACAGTGTTAAGATCCCAAATGACCTATCCAAAATGATTTATCAGTTCACTTTAAGAAGTTACACTCTCCCATATATTACGAATACAGTAAAAAAATACATATATACGCATATATGTAAAAGTTTAAGTTTCAACTGCAGCCCTGTATTTTCCTGATGTAAAGTTTTTCCTTAAGAAAAAAGAAAAACAACAAACCAAGAAACATACAATTTTATTCTAACTCATTAATAAACATTCTTTGCCTTAATCATTACTCCCAGAAATTACACAAGCCATTCATTTCTCTTTTTAAATAAAGGCTCACTGAGAGGGGTAAAAAAGCAAAGAACATGCCACATCAACCTAATCTTCTCATTTAAGGTTTAGAGTATATGTATGTATTATTATGGCACATTTGTATGCCTATCATCTACCTCTCTACCTCCTTACACCTTTATCTGGGGCAGTATTTCTTTCAAAGCACAAAATAATTCCCCCCTAATAAACACACATGCATGCTCCACTGTTTTGGTAACTGGTTTTTCAGCTACAAGCCAATTAGTCCTCAAGATGAGTCAAATGAATTATAAGGAAGAGTGCTAGTTTTCTATCCTGTTGAGAATTAAAAATAAGCCTAAGTAGCTGATAAATGAGGAGGACACCTTAATTAAATGCAATTAAACACTCTTAGTATCATCAAGAATGGGAAAAAGGAAATAAACTGAATCAGGGAAATGCCATATATGAAATCCACAAATTAATCCATATATTAAAATTACACGAATAACTATGTTCATATAATAATGACATGCTGACAGTCCTCATTACAGCAAATACTATAAAAGCGGGTATTTCCCCAAATCTGCATGTCTTGGAAAATTTAGTGATTTGTTCTTGAAAGACCCTCCACAAGTTTCTCATAGAAGAAAATTAATCTGCCTCCAACTGCTCTAACATAGTGAATGGTTTATAAGGTAATTTGGACTACTAACCACTATTTCCACTGTATTGTAAGCTTTCTTTTTCAGAACAGAAAATAGCAAAACTCATATTGTATGGCTCTTGCCTGCCTTTTTTTTTTTTTTTTTTTTTTCCTTGTATCATCAGTTTGGACAGAACCAGGTGTCGTTTAGCTGATCTAAAGCAACTTTTCGAAACAAATTATTAAGTCCTTGGTGCAGCAACATGAATCAGCTCTTGTATGAAAAAGTGTGTGAATAATGATAAATCTAAGTTTGCAAAAGGGGATCCGAAAAGGGTGAGAGATTTCAGAGAAGCTCAACACCAGTAAATCTTACTTCAGGATTAGGCAAAATGAAGGTAATAATAATAATAATAGCAATTAGCAAATACCTACATATAGGTAACAAAATTAAGATTACGGCGTTTATTCAGAAAAAAAATAAATTCACAAGTGTAGCAGAATTCTTAGGTTTCCATAAGCCTGTGCTAGCTATAGTGCTTTCCTTACAGGGCAGGGTAGATGAAGTTTCTAAATATTTTCTAACAGGTCTAAACAAACACTTAAAGAAACAAAATTGTCAAGGATAAAAAGGAAGGGACTATTGAGGATTAACAGTTGGTTAAAAAAAAGGAAACAAAGGATAAAAGTAAATGGCCACTTTTCACAATGAGGAAAGTTACCAGTGGAATCCCATAGGAATCAGTGTTGAGATCTGTGCTGCTCATCTTCATGAAACATCTGGAAAAGGTTGTGAATAGTAAGATGACAAACTGTGCAGAAGATACTTTTCTACCCAAGAGATTAGGTAGGAGTTGATTAAAGAATTTAAAAAAGGATCTTGATTGATCTCCAGTTGACATTTTGTCTTTAAATGGTATTAAATACAAAGCAATGAAGTAACAGTGTCTGTCTTAGTGAAAATTATTGCATTTATATATATTAGCAGGTGTCACTCAAAAGGGGTCACTGCAGGCAGCCTGGATGTAAGCTTAGTGCTCATTTTTCACTCTGCTAACAGAATACTCAGGAGTATGAATTAAGAACAGAAAACATTGTTTCATTACTGCTTAAAGAAACTTCCTATCTTTGATAATGGACACAGGTCTCTTGCTTCCGTCTCCTTCTGTCACCCTTCACCCTATGCTCTAAAGCCAAATCAAAAATGAAGTATAGCTGTTAAAGAAACTAGAAGGATCCAACTTCTAGTTCTAGAAGTCCCTAAAGGTGACCAGAAACTAAAAGAGCAGAAAGCCGATGGGAAGAAGCACTACTTTTTTCCTTATAACAGATTACAAACACCTTCCAAAACTGACGGTTAAATAAGGCTGCATTTTTTTTTCAATCCAGTAAAAGGAGTCAGGTCTTTGCTGCTTAACCTGATGATCACCAGCTTCAGCTAATGGCACATATATAGCCTCCCCAGCTTGCACCAAGAGCCTAAATGAATTCAGCAAATGCAAAAGCGTAACTGGAATGTAGACTTGACCAAAGCTGAAGACGACACGTTAAAAAAAAAAAGAAATTGCTTTTAGGACAATCTGAGCTACTAGAAGCAGTTTGCCACAACTGCTCAAGGACTCATCCTGCACTTTTATCATGGCGGTAGAGAAGAGTAAATTTGCACTGTACTCTGATACCACTGATGGACTGTTTGTGGTAGCTTGGTCTGTCAACTCAAGCCTCAATACAGCACTTTAGCACAGATATACCTTTAAGACTTTCTTCCATCACCAAAGCCGAACCAGTGCTGGTTGTTGAACATTATGAGAAAGCAGTAATACATAAAACAGCTGGCTTTGAAAATGGGCAGTACAGCATTAAAGTTTTCTGCTGACTTTTCATGTGAAGAACAGTTTGAACAGATATTGGCCCCTTCTGCTATGTTTTTCCCCCATCTTTCCACTTGTGTTCAGAAGGAAGTAGCGCTTCAAATGTTAAGTACATTAGGCAGATCGGAGTCCAACATCTAGTGTTTATTTTTGATGCAGTCCTCTCAAGAAGAAATAATTAATGTTAGTTTTAGCAGTTCAAACACATTTTCTTGAACCACACCAGCAATTTCACTGAAACTTAAAACAAGATTATATTTTCTGCTGCAGCAATACAGACTGTCTACTTCAGGAAACCTATACCACTGAATGACTAAACAAAACCCAAAAATTAAGGCCACACTTTTCCACATCAGTCCCAGTGGACCTTACAACCAAGTGACCAGTTGATATTATTGTTAAGACAACCTCATGATACTCAAGCACTTCATCTCATTTCTGCTTGTGGATGCCACATCCCTGGAAGTGTTCAAGGCCAGGCTGATCAGGTTTTGGAGCAACCTGGTCTTGTGGAAGGTGTCCCTGACCATGGCAGGGGGTTGGAATAGCCGCACTTTAAGGGCCTTTCCAATCCAAACCATTCCGTGATGCTATGATTTTTCACCAGCAGGTTAAGGAAGTCTTGCAGCTGCTCAGGTAACATTCACCAAAAGAAAATCGGATCAATAAAACATTTGCATTCTGCAAAGAAATAAAGCATTTATGTACCTCAACAGCACCTGCCCCCAGAAACTAAGCAGGTTTTTACTGTAAAGAATGTCAGTTGTTTTAGAAAGATGAGGGTTTGAGCGGTTTTTCCCACAACAAGTTCAAAATAAAAAGATTTAAAACTCTGAAATCTGAGTCTGTCTTCAGGTTCTGTAACTGGATAAAATAATTCCATTACAGACATTCATGAACCGGAATAAAATTCCAGGTAAAAAATACATATTTCATGTAACAAATAAAGGTCACTGGCAACTGAAATAAAAGAGGCAAGGAATGCCAGAGAAGACAATACTAATATAATACCACTTAATACATAACTTCAAAGGTAATTAAGAAGTCACAGGATCATGCAATTCAGGTAGTTTCTTTTGTGCTTTGTTTCACATTTCTAACATGACTACTAAAAATTTTGAAGTTTAGTAAGGCTCATCCAGACTGTTTCTTTAATACTCAAAACAATTTGTTAGTTACCAATGCCTCCTGAACATTCACATTTCAACTTCTCTGCTGAGGCCAGTATTGAAACAAAAACAAAAATCAAACACTTCAGGACAGATGCTGCAGTTTGTAAAGCTGCCCACTATGAGTGAGACTCTCAGGCCAGTTGGTGTCTCCTTAAAAACCTGTGGGCTGATTTTTCAGCCAATGCACAGGAAGAGTCTAGTCAATGCTAGAAGGCTGAAGCAGCATAAGCCAAAAGAAGACTATATCTCACAACATTTATTACTGACATGGCATTTTGTAAGGAGCAAACAGAGACAGCTGAAGGAAGTCTCAAGACTACACCATAAAGTAATACTGCCAGATTATATCCTATTCACCCATGTTACTTCTACATCACATTCTTCTTTGCTCTACGTAAATGGAAACTCATCCCACCCATAAGAGAAATAGGTCTTGTCTCAACCGATCTACTCAGAACATCCCTTCTGTAAGAAGGCAACACACCACATCACAAAAAAACATTTGGTGTTTTAAATATGGTAATTGTAACAACGGTGTAGACAGAGAGGGAAACGGTTCCAGAGGGGAAAGAAAACGAAGTTTTGACCAACATAAAACACTGATCACAAGCAGCCACAAATCAAGCAAGATTATTCAGCCCTTTGGAAGATATCAAAAGTAGTACTGAAAAAGCAGTAAAGGACAAAAAGTACGAATAAAGTTACAAGAAAGAACTTGTCCTGGACTTTCATATACTTCCAGACTGCAGTTTCCCCCGCTTTCCCTTCCTTACTCAGCATCTCCTGAGAAAAAACAGCCCACGTTACGCTCGAAACCTCCCGTTTCAGTAAGAACCCTTCCTTGGCAGCTCTTCCAGAGACCACTGGAGCCGCTGCTCGGGAGGCCTGGCTGACCCGAGCCCCTGTGGAGCCGCAGCGCCATCGCCCCAGGGACAGGCCGGGGGCTTTCGAGACGGCCGCGAAGGACGGGGCGGGCGCTGCGCCGGCACGGCGAGCCCGTACTCACATATTCCTTTACGTTTTTCGTCTTCACGGCCTTGTAGGAGGAGTACGCGGGGTAGAGGGTGCCGAAGATCAGCCTACGAGAAGAACAGACCCCTGAGCGCCTCGCGGCGCCCTGCACCGCCCCCGGCCGCAGTAGCGGGCACTCCCCCCGGGATGCCGGTGCCGGCGTGATGCCGGTCTCCGGGCGGGGCTCAGCCGCCCTCACCGCGGCACCGCCCGTAGGCCGCCGCAGTCCGCGTGGACCCGCCCGTCCGCGGCCACAGCCACCCGCAAGGGCGCCCGCCCCCCAGCCGCCCTTTCCCGGGGTGCGGGTACCCGCGGGGCAGCACCGACACCACCGCCAGAGCATCGCTCTGGGCCGCGGTCCCCGAGGCGTACCACCGGGGAAGGGCCCTGCGCAGCGGCCCGCACCTCCCCGCGCCCCGGCCGCACGCACTCACACCACGAGGCGAGAGATTATCCAGGAGACCATGGCGGCGCCGGGCGCGGCTCAGGGGTGAGCAGCGGCGGGAGGCGGCTCTTAAAGGGCAGGTTCCTGCAGCAAGCGCAGCTCCGCCCCGTGTGCTCGGATGGGAGGAGCCGACGCGGCGGAGGGAGAGGCCGCAGGGCCCCGAGCATCCCACCCCGCTGCGGAACCCGGCGGTTCGAGCTGCCCGCCTCCCGCCGGGGGAAAGCCCCCACGTTAGCTCGCACCAGCTCGGGAGGTGCGGCGGGAACCCGGCAACGGAGCCCCGGCAGCGGAACGGCAGCAGCGCGGGAGACAAGTGGCGTTGCTGGAACGATAGCAGCGGAGCAACATGCGCAACGTGAGGAAAATTACAGGAGAGTGCTAAATTGAGATCACGGGCACTGGGGAAGACAGAGTAATAGAGACCACAGGAGAAGCCATCTTCCCTCCAGTTGCCGCGTCCAGGGAAATGAAGACAACAGCTGTTACATGCTGCCAACAGGATAGTTAAGTGTAAAAGCGTTTCAGAGTTCAACGGTTCCAAGTTTCACTCAAAACCGGATGCAAAACATAACTCAGCTTGCCGATTCTGACATTTGCGTTATCAAACCATAAAAATTATGGCTGTTACGTAGAATTTCCAGGTTATTTCAGTGTTGCCACTGAGAGGTCAAGGATTACTTTGTTACCTACACAAACAAGGCTGAACAGTGTATGTGTGTGTGTGAATATCCTTAGTGCAGGGTGGGAAATGTGTATGCTTAAGTATACTGGAGTACCAGAAATTGTTGTATTTTAACAGCTCACCAAGGAATACTGTAAAGAGAATCTTCCTCCTCAGTCAATGCCAGAGTTCATTACTGGGTCCCTGGGAGCCTGTATGTATATTACAGTCAAGAATTGATTAGGCCCAGTACACAGATCTCTGAATCACACTGAGATAACCATTACATAAGCTGTTTNAAAAAAAAACCCCAACCAACCAACCAAAAAACCCAACAAAACAAACAAACAAAAAAAACCCTGAAGGAAGGCACTATGGCAAAGTCTCATTAGTTGCCAAAGAGCCTTTATGAAAAGGAAGGAGACCAAGGAAAGAGGCAGAACAAAGAGCTGCTCATGAAGAATCTCATGAATGCATGAAATTCAGTATAATGAGCAGTGATTACAAATACAAAGCATTGACTACTTCCCATTACATGCAAGAGATGAAAACACGAATGTCTCTACAGTGACAAAGAACATTTTGTCACAGTCTGCTTTTGAATATGGCCACAAAATGATTGCGTAAGGGACGGCACAATTTACACCACTGATGGCATAACTGACCTACTAATAGGATAAAATGAATCTGCTTTCCCATGCCCAAGTAACACAAACATGCAAAACTTTCAACAAAATAACTGTATTTCTAACTGCATCGGTTTCCTATCTGTGACCAGCACAGCAACAGCTCTGTTACTCAAGCAATTCGTTCATGCTCAGGTGAGTGGAAGATGCAAACAGAAGAGGGAAAATGCAGAGATCTGGTGAGTAACACATATGACAGTGTGAGAACGCTAAGTAAGTGCCGCATAGGCAAGTGACACCTAAATAAAATGCACCTTAGTGTTTTAAGCTATTTATTGTGCCAAGGGGCAGTATGAAAATCTACAGTGCATTAGACACAAATGGTGGTAAGATGAACAGAATTCCAACATCAGTAGAGAAGGTGGTGGTATAAGTGGCAGCTCACTGTTAGGTAGCATGTTGAGCTTTAGAACAACTTTAGGAAAGGTATTTTAAGCTAGCAATTTACATTTAGCAAAAAGAACCTCAATTTCTTTCCATATGATAAACAAAAAGTAAAGATTAGTTTATTAACTTACCTTTCCACAAGGAGAAACTACTGGTAGTTGAAGGGCTATTTTTGCAACAAAAGTCAGCTGCAGGTAGGTCAACTAAAAATATTTATTAGTAGTATTCTTTTTATAAAGTTATTAGTAATATTGTATAATGCTGTGTAATTAAGACCTTAAGACCTACCCAGGAAAGCAATTCATCACTTGTTTTCAAATTAAGGCTGTATGGGTTTTTTTGCAGATATGCTACTGCTGAACAACTCATGATAAACTTGTGTTTATCCAAGTGGTCCAAATAGGTCACCAAATATCTATCAATCTGCTATGGCTAAACAATAAGGCATGGAAATCAAAGAAGCTGTTCCTTGAGTAGAGCAGCTTAAAAGCTACATTAAGAAAAATGGCAGGTCAGATGCAGAGATCCTGCTGAAGCTGAGGTTCAGGCAGAAGTTGCTATGATGAAGAGGAACAGCAATTCATCAGGGCTCAAGAATATAGGATTCCCTCTGGAAAAGTTTAGCAGACTAAATAAGGGACTTAGGAATAAAGGTGAAGTGGAACAGCACAATGGGAACCCTTTCTGAAGCACAAAGGTGTAGATTGTAGTGGAAGAGTATCAAAAGCTGAAAGTAAGGAAAACAGAAAAAGTGCAAGCTGACACAACCAAAAATTACCTTGTAAGAGCTAGGGCCCTAGAACTGGAAGTTGTTCTGAGAACATTCCTTTATCTGTTTTGCTTTGTGATTGAAAGCTGTTCTCTTAGAAGACACCTTCCTAGAGGAAACAGCTGTATTTTGTTGTATCCAGCTCTTGAAACTTACATTACCATCTTCCTATTAGGCTATATAAAGGCAGAGATAAATAAAAAGTGCCTGCAAGGCAGGGGAACGAGGGAGATAAGAGAAAAGTTAGATGACTTCTGCATGGTAGTTTTTCAAATGCCTGATGGGAATGTGCAGCTCTTTTTCAAAGGCTGAGAACAGGAATCTTAAAGACACCGCAAATTTAAGAGGAAAGAAGCTGTGGGCTGATTTCCAGTACTGAGATGGAAGAGAGTGACCACAAGCAGGCATTGGCATGCATCCCAGCTATCAGGGGTAAGCTAAGGTGGGGCTGGAACTACATGATCTTTAGTCTCTTCCAACGTAGGCCATTTTATGATTCTATGATATTTCTTAATTTTAATAATCCCTCTGATTTTGGTTGAATATTGCTTTAGGTTGATTGTACTCTATGCTTAATAAAAAAGGAAATTCAAGAGACAGAAGCAGTACCTGACAGATTCAAACTAAAAAAATGTTTAGAACGAGATGCAAAACTCCTGTTGTAGATCACTGCATTGAAAATTACTCATGCCACTGTAATATAGCCAAGTCTCTGCCTTTTTGATCTTTATCGAATTCTAATACTTATACACACACACACAGAGAGAGAGAGAAATGAGGGAAACATCTCAGCTATAATTAATCTGTATGCACAGAGTACAACAGAAGTGCACAAGAAATTGTACACAACAGAATACGGTGAAGCTGAATGATTCACGGGTCTGGAATAACCTTTTTTATCTCAAGCGGACTGAATTATCCCATATTCACAGGAGAGTTGAAAGGGTATGAGACAGCAAAAGCCTGAAACTGGACTTTGCACCCAATAACCAAACTGAGAAGCTGCTAGCATACTGCATGTCAGGGAACAAGACTGCTGCTGTCATCACAACCTCCAAGGTCAGAAACCATAGAACTGTTACCACCCTATCCCTATCTCCAGTGGAGTGGGTATCTCTGGACCTGTCAGGAAGGTAGTGAGAGATGGGGACCACAGTACAAGAGATGTTTTTTATGACAAGACAGATCCTCTACCCAAACTACCTTGAAGAATCAAGAATTGGCAGGCAGCTTGGTGTGCTCCCGGCCCATTCTTGGGATGCCAGGCTAAACCACATGAGCCTTCTGGTCAAACACAGGTCAAAATTAGCAGGGGGCCTACACTACCAGGAGCACAGGCTGAGACAACCTCAAGGCAGGAAGATCAGTGTACAGGTATGAAAGAAACTGCCCAGGCTGTTACAGTAAATGACTTTTATTTTTTAAAAAATGAAATAACCGTGAACATATTAACAGGCCTGCAAGTGGCACTACAGTACAGCTGGAGATAAGGTCAATACATTTCCCCATGTACCCAGACAATGAAATCCATTGCATCAATGCTGACATTAGTAAATTCTGAATACAGTTCTATCAAGCAGGAACATTTTACTTAAAATAGTTCTGGACAAAGTTGACACCAAAAGTTAACTTTTCCTTCACTTTGGAAAGGACAGATGTTTTATAGATGTTTTCAGGTAGCACTGGTATTGGGTGAATATTGCCTGCAGTCACCAGTAAAGGAAGAGATGTACAACATCTCCATGTGAGAATAGAGTTTATACTTCTTTTTACTTTTCATTCCGAGGAAGCAGGGTGGCATAGAGAGAGAGGGGGGGGAAGATAGGTGAGGTAATATGGGCAAGGGAGGTGGGATGTCAATTTCTATTCAATTCTCCTTTGGCTGCTTTTGGACTGCTTTCTAAAAATCACTTCTTGATTTTACTGAAAGGAAGACTAAACGTAATACACCTTTCCTTGAAAATCCAGGAACAATTGTGGTACTTCAAAAATACTAAAAATATCTACTTTCATGAAATATTAACTGTTTCACTACAAACCTATTTTTTCACTAAATACACAATTCTCTCATTTCTGGAGTCTCCCGGGGGGAAAAAAAAAAGTGGGTTCTCCCTTTAGTTCTGCAACTCTATGGAGTATAGAGAAACAGCTAGAAGAAGGGGAGTGCAGAGAATAGCTTTATCCTTTTCCTTGGCCTGTATCTCACACGGGGAGTTTGTTCAAATTTCTGCAGTTGGGCTACTGTTGGTCACATTCTTTCAACAGCTATCAACCAAGTCTGCAGTAGGACAACCCACCTCCAGCATGTTCTGTCTAACTTTGTGGAGACTAACTAGGCATGAGGAAAAAAACATCCACACTCTTTATACCATTTCTAATCATAATATGCAGGAACACCAAGTGGTTTCCACGTTCTTTCAATTTGCAAAAGGCCACAGGAAAGGGACATGGCACCTTTTAGAATCTGGAATTCTGCATTTAACAGTGCGACCTTCCATTAGACCTTCAGTGTTGAGGCAGCGTTGAGAACAGTGGCTGAAGAGTGTGTGTAATACTGACCACACCAGCTCTCAGTGAGAAGCCTCTGCTCCTGCAGAGGCAGTTGTGTGCAGTCCCTGTATATACCGTGAGCAAAAGGCTTCCTTGACAGGGCAAGGGAACTCCTTGACAGGGAATTAGCAATTCCTACGATCTAGCTAGTTTGGATTCATGAGCTTTCAGTGTGCCAACAGCATCTTTCACTGCATGGTAGATAATGTTCTTCACCTACAACAGGAAAAAAAAGAAAATCAACTTCTACAGACTAACAAGGAGAGTCTCACATGTCTATGCAATCAACTTTGACAGCTGAATTTGTAATAGTTGGCAAGTATACACAAAATATGTACTCTTTTTGAATCAGGATATCAACAGCACAAATTTTAACTGTCACAGATGACAAGTATTTTAGATACCTGCACTGATTTATTAACTCATTTTCTGGTCACCCAGCAACATATATTTACTCATGTTATTTTAAGATAATTCTTTCTTCTGTGAGAGCAAGAAGGAGGTGCACTATAGAGTTATATATGAGAGTTTATTCCGAAAAGTCCTTGTGATCCAAGTCACTTACAGATTCGCATGAATCAAATCAAAAGCAAGAAAATCATATGGTTTAATCCTATGAAAATTAAGATGATGAAACAAATCATCCTGTTGTCTTTGCATGGAGGTTAGAAATTCTTCAAATTTGTGAATCTTGCAGAAAGACAAGCACGTGATGAGAAATCCACTAGTACTCACTGCACTCTTTTTCACAGTTATCTATTTAAGAATCAAAGCTCTCTCTTCAAAACAAAGTATTGCTCTTTCCATTTTAGTAGTGTTTTTTTCTTTTGGTTTGCTTTGCTGTCATTAGGATTCAGCCATTCAAAAACTCATTAATACCAATGCATGTATTAGTCTAATATGGGGAAAGTTCTCTGGAAATGCGCAAGTCTATTACTAATTTTTGTTTACATAATAATGCTGTAGACACAATTATTTAAAAATTAATTAATGTACCTTTCAAATTAGAACCTCCATATTTGTGGGAAGTTGTTACTCTTTCCTTAGCCATACATTTCTAGTACTGAACAAAGCTGGCAAAACACAGGATATATTTAGTGTTTACTGACATAAAATGGTTACCTGCAGTTTATCCTCATGGTTTGTATGAGTATTAGACAGGTGCCTGAATTCCTGGGTCAGACGGAAGCAGTGCTTCACATGTTCAGGAGATACAAAATCTTCTGCCACTTTAATGCAGCTGTACAAATTATGGACCTAAAAACCCACAAATGACTGGTATATCAAAATAATGAACCATACAAAACAAACAAAACACCAAAGTGAAAACAAACAAAACCCCAAACCCCAAAAGAAATAAAACCAACAAAAATCGTCAAAAACCAACCCCCCAAAAAAACCCCAATACCCCCCCCCCCATAAATTTAGGCTCTGCCACATTTACTCATCAGAAACAGAAACTGAAAGAATTGTATCTAATACTAGAACCAAATACATGACCTCTAAAAGGTTCCCTGTTCTCCCATAAACATTAGCGTTCCCTAAAGCAAGTTCTCTTAATCTTTGAATTTGGTTTCCTTGGCTGAAGTTTCACTACACAGAAATGTTTTCCCTCCATCCACCCCAGCTTTTTCCCCCCCTGTATTTTCATCAGTTATGTACACATAATTCAGATATTTACATAACTTCTAGTAATGTAAGAGCTGCATATGTAGAAAAAGAAATCTTAAGTGAGCAGTATCAATTACCATAATGAATTAATTATTTTCAAGCTGCAGTTCTGTTGTGCCTTAAATTCAATTCTATTTGTCAATATGGCCTAGAGTTGGTATAGTTACCTGATGGGGTGCACCTGCAGGAATGAACACTGCATCGCCAAGGAACTGCACTATTGCCCAGCCTTGCACACCATACTCATCATACAGTCTCTTACGTAAGGTCTGGTCCAAGTACCAACTTTGGTCATGAATGGGATCGTGATCTGGAGGATTTTCTTGGCCTTGTTCTTCTCCAACCTAGGGACAAGATATGGGGTGGAGGGAAACCATGACACAGCACCTTGACATTGCTGCCTCACACAATGGTCTGCACCAAAAACCATAACAAACTATTTCAAGGTAGACCATTATTTTAATTAAGGTCATTTAGGTCTTAAATAGCAACGTGCACTAGTATGAAGATTCCAGAACAGGCTGAAAACCTGGGAACGTAGTAACTATTAATGCCCTCTAAAGACAGACGTGTAATACCTATGCATTTGATGTTGATAGCAATTTGTATCATTTAGCTGCTAATAAGCATGCTAGTCAAGGAACCCTGTAAGTTCAAGCTTTCTTTGGAACCCACATACCTTCCGGAGAAGTTCCCGTATCTTTTCAGCATCCTTGGCAGCATAGATGTGCCACAATGCTCCAGGTTTCTCTCTTCCTTCATGGATTCGCTGCTTTGTTACATCATCAGCATCTCCCTCATCAATTGTTTTCAGAACTTCTGAAAGGGGAATCCATGTAAAAGCAGTATGATTACAAAGCTGCTAATTTTTGACACAGAGAACGGGAGGAAGCATTTTGAGTTACTAAACTGAGTCACAGTGCAACTGCTGCATCATACAGTGCCTCTTATAAGCCCATCAAGCTTAATAAAAAGTGCCCTGACACATTCAGGGAATGTGTCAATTGGCAGCTAATCATAAAGCTCGGTCAGTAATTTAAACCGAGCTACAATTATTCAACTACAAGAGAAGAAAGGGTAGTAAGTTACTTTTTCTCCTCCTTTCTTCAATAATGTACCTAATTTCTAGCAAAACTCTGCTGCTCCCACAGTTGGAAACTAATGAAGCATTACTACACTTTTAATTATGTGCTGCAAATGTAGCAACCTGCCTTGTATACTTGAATTATGTATCACAGATATGACAAGCTTAAACAATAAAAAACAGTGTCTTCTTACTCACACACAACCGATTTTTAGTGTACAGAAAACAGCTTTCCTCAAGCATTACCATCATCATGGGTCCCTTCCCCAATGGGAATCCCAACATACACCATGACGTTAACAGCATCGGACACATCCAAGTGCAGATTTGTGGTACCGACTCGTCTGTCTTCTGCAGTAATTAAGCCTATAATAGAGTGCAAAATAAAATCAAATTCTGTGACTAATCTCTTATAGAAATAGCCTACCTGAAAAATCTGTCTAGAATGTTAACTTTGTACAGCAATGACAGCAGAAACCAAAGTCAAACAGGAACTGAACCAGGTATATTCATGTCATGTGCAGCATAAGTTAAAAGTTTACCGATAACTGGTATTTTAATCTTACAGGAAACGGAAGTACCAAACCTAGTTTACCCAAGTCATGAGAAAACAAGCATTTTAAAACCAAAGCCATAACTTGTACTTTACAGTTTTGTCTCTCTGAGGGTCATTTATACAGTCTTTATTAGAGAACTTGGCTATCATAAGCACACAGCAAGTCTTCTTTCGCTTGGAGGCATGAGAGAACTGCTTTAAGTGGCATTAGCATCATACTGTGTACACAAGTCATTGAACTGTTAGAAGCATAAGCCTCCAGCTGATTTTTATTTTCTCATACTAAGTTGTAAAATCCATGACCAGTTGAATTTGTAGTAGTTAGTGATCAACTCATCATTAACAATTCAGATTACAATTCAGTAGGGAAAAATATCTGCAGACTCAAGTGCTTGTACCTTTATACACTGAAGGAACTTACACCTCTCAAGTGACTGAAAGTAATGGAGAAAGATTTCAAATGTTTGTTTCTTAATTCTTTCACCTTTTTATTAACATGTTCCTTTTTTTTCCTCTGGCCCTTCAACAGCACCCTCTCTTTCTACTTCTGCTTAACTGTCTCTAGCAAGTAATGTGTTGGGGAATTAGAACATAAAAAAAAAAACAACTTTGTATCAGCAAACACTAACAGAAGTGTGCCCACAAGAGTTTTTAGGATCACCATCTTATTTATTGATTTTGTTTAAAATACAAGCTTCTGAAGATAGGAACTCAACTCACTGAACAGTACCTATCATAACAGACCAGAAACAGTAGCTAATATAGACAGTTTGTAACATGAACTTTAAAAAAGCACAACTAAAATACAACTAAATATGGAGAAACACAATACATAGGTCCAAAATCCAGGCCAGACAAATTCACAAAAGATAGGTTAATTGTTGACCTCAAGGGCCATAACAACCTCCACCTCAAACCTCTGCTTTGCAAGATGCAGCAGGACAAAAGGTAAGAATGACACTTTTAAAATTAGTTGCTTGCTAATGGTCTAAGTCACACAGAGTATGCTAGGAAATACAATTACATCATCAATGGCAAGTCTCATGTTAAACAGTTCAAGTATTTCTATATAAAAAGTGATCAGTATTTAAGGGTCCTTTACACACAAATAATTTTTTCACAGTTAACTTCTACAAGCAGTCCTTTTATTTAGGTAACTATCACTATGAATCAAATTTCAGTCATGATTTTTGTATCTTAATGCTTTAAAATGCTAAGCACACGAAAGACTTCGCTATTGTGAATTTTTGTCACCACATACTCTGCAAACAAAGCCATACATTTACTACCAAAATATATTTAAGTTGCTAGGAATGTTACTCATATTCACTACAGACAGAATTACTATTTTTATATTGAGGTCCACCCTTCAATTTTGCAGCTAAGAGCAAAAAGATCCAAAACTAATTTTGAAGACAGACCTAGCTTTTTTTTTCCTTTTAATTTCCAAGTAAACAGAGTGTAATACTTTCTAGTATTCTAGTAACATTTCTAGTATTCTAGTAAAATAGGCATCAGGTTAACCAGGAGAAAGGTCTAAAAGTGGGGGAGATGCCACCCCCCAAATGGAGGTGGGGGGGGGGGGCGGTGGTCTTAGCTTGTGGTTTCTTCTTTCTGAATGCTAAATTTTACCCACTGAGACTGTTCCTCAGTGGCTTGAACCACTGCAACAAGTGGGTAATTGTCCTCTTAAACACATCAGCTGGTCTCAAAAAGACACTAACTTTTCCTTGAAAATACAACACCTGCATTGGTATTATGCTTGTTAAATGTATTACTAATCGTTTGCAGACTTAACTTACCAAATGTACATCTCTTGGATATACAAGGCAGAAAAGGGTACATCTGACAGAGAGAGGACTAACGTAAGAATAAACTGCAGGACTACATGAAAAAAAAAAGTAACAGCAGGCTCTAGAATAAGCACAGAGTTTTGACAAATGCCACAGCCTTGTATTTTGCCCTAAGTATAATAAAGAGTCACAAAAACCAGTCTCTGTGGAACTATACTCACATACCATACGCGTTGTACATTTTGGGACCCAGGTCAGGACGGACAAAGTAGCTTGGCAGCCTAGAAGCCAAATTTAGTCTGCCATCTCTCTTGGTATATTCAGGAAGAGGAAGATTTTCCATCAAGTCCTCAAACCTAGAGAGCAAAGTGAGACAAAGGCAGGGTTATCCTCCTGTAGCACCTAAAGCAGTCCTGTCAGCACTGATACTAAAGGTTACTTACCTTGTAGGCATCATATCTCTGAAGTCCTCCCCTGGAGGCCAATCCTTTAACTTCAGTACCATTGGCTGACCATCATCTGACCTGAGCCGTTCTGCAAGAAATTAAGATTTCTTCATGCAGTATCTTTTTACCACAGCCCACTAACTTGGTAAAGCTGTAAGTGTTTTTGCACCTCTTGCAGTGTACAGCAAAATTGATCCTGATTTTGTTTTGGGCTTCCAAGCATTATCATACTATGATGCACAGCAGTTTAACAAGTATATATATAGATAGATATAATTACACACAGCACAAGTTTCACAGATACTGCACAGCTGCTAAGTTTTAGAATAGTTTTTATTCAGCTTCAAAAACAAGCCTTTTCAAAACATTCTTCCTTATTCCTTTCACCGAAGTCTGAGTGAGCTTTATCTTCAATTTCAAGAGAAGTGGTACTTCTATAAAGTTAAAGTTATTGGTTCTTTTTCTAAAATCAACCCTAACTTCAGTGTAAAGCAAGAAACCATGGTACACCACATTCAAAAAAGCTAAAGGGCAGGTAGTCACAAAGGAAGACAGCCTTTAGTTTTTTAATTCTTCTTTGCTAGAGGCACTCAAATTAGCAGACTGCCAAAACCAAACATTTGTTCTTCACTTTAAGAGTTTTACATGAGTCCTGACTGGAAAAGGAAAGCCGGCAGCACAGAAAGATAGCATTACATATGCAACAGTGGATGTATGCTATGACAGCACTGACCATATCAACTGCTGTTTTACCTCAGATCTTAGGGCTATCTTAGATCTCAGGGCTAAGAGAGGCTATCTGGAAGAGGTACACGAGCAGCTTAGAACTCAGTGTAACATTTAGAGAAAACCAAAGTTCACTCTTCTACCAGATTTTTCACAACTCTACATGAAGTCACCAGTTGAAAAACAAGGTGTACAGCAGTCTTAACACTTTAGCATCCCCATTTCCCCAGAGAGTAATACCCTTCAGTGCTTCCTGCCTTACCGAGGATTGTCAGCCAAACTGATCTAGCAGAGCTCCTGACAGCATCAGAAGTGAAAGCATATCTAAGAAATTAGGATTTGGAGACCTGTGAATCACATCTGCGTTACGTATCAACGGGCTACAGAAGACAGCCTGAGTTTGCAATACAAAAAATATTTTATTGAAATTAAAAGGAATTAAGAACTGCAGATATAAACCAAAGTGACTGATTTAAAGACAACAAACTTTGTTAAACTACAGATTTTAGAGAGGCAAGTGAACTGAAAAGCTCAAGGACTTGAATTTAAAGATGTTTCACAACTTCCCATATTCAAGATTTTGAACTCATCAAGGACCTTTGTTCTAAACAAGGAGCAGCTTGTAGGGAGGCTATTCAGAAAGGACAGAAAGAAGAACTACCTGGATGAAAACATACAGATCTGACAAATTACATGAAACTGGACAAACCCCAGAAAATATATGAACAGCAAAGAAAAGCAGGTGCAAGAAGGATCGAAACAAAAGGTTACACCTTTCAAAAGTCCACTTTAATCCCCAAAGTATTAAAAGAAACAGAAAAAGATTAAAATTCATTAGAATACAGTATCTTTTAGAATAATCTCAATAACACCTCCATAGTCAGTGGCTGTTCTACATCTCTTTGGTAACTTAAAGTGAGGGTGGGGACCAGCCACACATTTCCAAAATTTAGAACTCACATAATGCAGAGAAGTCAGAGACATTAGGTAATTTGCCAACAGTCTTTGGAAGAATTAGCGCGTGAAATCTCTGGACAAGTAGCAAATAATACTCCTCTATATTAGGGATTGAACACGGCTGACAAAACTCTAAATAAAATATATTTAAAAGAAACTATCAAGAGTGATAAGGTTTTCCAACCTAGGCCACTAATAGTTCTCCTGTAAAGTGTGGTAAAGGCATTGTCTAAAAGAAAAGCAGAAGCTGATTCTGCTGAAAGGAACATTATCTGCCTGGAGACAAACTACAAGTAACATTTCTCAAGGATAACTTGACCCATACAAATTCACTATTTTCATGAATGACCGCAGCACAAAAGTGAAGAGTTTGTGAATTTTCCCAATTACTGTCAATACACAAAGACCACACCATTATATTCTCCTAGGCCATTTATTTCTGATTAATAACAAAAGCAGTATGAAATTTAACAGTACAAAATACAATACTTTGTACTAACCATATAAAAAACCAAGTCAAAAGCAAGCAGTTCTTTGATTGGAAAATGACGAGGAAGTGAATATTCTTGGCTTATAAATCTATCATTTCATTGACTGTTGAACGAACATTCCATTAAGTCATCCAACAGTTCACCATTTCTGCAATATGCACGTAGCAATAAATACAGAAAACATTTTATATACAACTCTAAAACACAACTCTAAAATCAGCAACGATGCAATGAACCACTACAGCTCTAGTATCTGTAACAATAAGACCACTCGGATCCAGGTATATACAATCCAAAAAGGAGCACTCTGCTTTTCAGAAGCTCTTTAACCTGACCAGTTATGCCCCCAGAAATTTTAGCTGGTTTGTTTCCCCATTCACATTTGACAGAAGGTTTTCTCAAAGAAGAACTCTAGTATTAAATAATGTGTTATCACGTGAGGCACGCATATAGCATTGCTATTTGTGATGCATATAAATTTGTGTTTGTGCTCACAGATGATCTACTACAAAAGAAATTTGCAATGCCAAGTTTACTTAACTGATGCATTCCACCAAGTCCAAGTTTTAGTATCAAAAGTCGTAGTCTATTTTAGCTCTACAGGATCCCTTTAGTTTTACAATAAAAATTGAGGTTGAAAGGAGGTAGACATATGACTTACTGTCTTAAAAACCATAACTCATGATTAATTTCACTGAGAAAATGAAAAAAAAAAAAAAGGAGTTTCCCATGAAATTGATCGTGTTTTGACACATGAAAGTAACACACATCAACACATTGCAGTAGAGACAGCTCTCCTGGGCAGTCCTGCCCTAATCTTCAGTTAAGTATTTTCTAGGGTGTGCTACATCTAAGGAACAATGGCTTCTTTGGATGAGACTGATAGGTATTTGGATTTTTTCTTAATTTATTATTTAGGAAAATAAATGGAAAAGGAAGAGTTGAAGATAGCAAGACAGACTGCTCAGTTAAACTAGTAAGCCATAAATATTACTTACTAGATATTATCTCAAAGCCATCCCAGAAGTCACGTACTTTCACGTCTGAAATTATGGCACAGTTCCTGCAGTTCACCAAATCTACATCTTGATCTCCAAATTCCAGGCTGAAAGCTTCTGGTTTCCAAAGCTCTGACTTCAACTTCTTATGGACACCAGATACCAGCACGGGCTGAGAATATAAAGATGAATGCTTACTCCACCATAACCAAATTTCTTACACATGCAGCCAAACTTTTTTAAGAGAGACGAGACTCCTAGCTACCACCATACAAAAGACACCACAAATCAATTTTCATCCACGTCTGGTTTTTGTGCATCAAGCAAATAACCAGCGTCAAAGCAAACTTTAGTTCCACGCCATGTGCAGTTGCCTTAGAAGTGGCGTTGGATCAGACTTACCAAGGCAAGTGCATTAGGTCTCCACGGCCAGGTGACGGCAGCAGATGTAGGCTCTGTGAGAGGAGGCTGGGAGCTGCCCCGTGGTGGACACAGATGGTTCCACCTGGCTCAACAGACCCATCACTGGCCAAAGCTGAGCCCATAACTAATGCTGGTGGCATCTCTGTGATAATGAGAATGGGTAAAAAGACGTCCACAGCTGCTGCATGTGCGTGTGTGAGAGAGAGATAGACGGGGACACACACAACACACGGACAGCAGGCAGGGGGAAGGGAGAGAAACAACTCTGCATACACCAAGGTCAGTGATGGAGGAGGTGCTCACCGCCCATCAAAGAGCATGGTGAGGCAGGCTGTCCCCCTGCAAACTGCAGAGGACCACGGTGAAGCAGAGATCCATCTGCAGTCCACAGAGGATCCTGCACTGCAGCAGAGGCATATTCCCTGGAGGAAGCTGCAGTTCATGGAGCGCCCATGCTGGAGCAGGCTCTGGGAGAAGCTGTGGGGAGAATCCCACAAATAAGCAAACTTTCTGGCAAAAACTGTGCCTACTGGTGACCCACGCTGGAGCAGCCCATGGAGACGACTCATGTTGGAGACATTTGTGAAGGATAGTATCCTGTGAGAGGAACTCCACACTGAAGCAGTGGGAAAGTGTGAGGAGGAAACAGCAGCACATACAGTGTTATGAACTGACCACATACCCCATCATCCCCCCTGTGTCACTCGAGGGATTGTGGGGATGAGGAGGTAGAATAGTCAGAGATGAGAGAGTAAAGTTGAGCCTTTAGGAAAAAGGTAGATTGCAGGGGAGAGGTAAGGTGTTTACTGATTCGTCTTTCTTCTCTACCATCCTGCTCTATTTTTAATTGGCAATAAATTCAACTCCTTTATCATGGGTTAAGCCTGTTTTGCCCATGACAGCAATCACTAAAGGAACTCCCTGTCTTTGTCTTGAACCACAAACTTCTTCACCTGATTTTCTTTCCCTGTCCTGTTGAGAAGGGGGGGTGAAAAAGCAGCTGGGTAGAGGGGTCTGGCAGCCAGACAGGGTCAATCCATCTGTGACAGTACAGTAGGTATAGAATCCCAGCACCCGTCCTTTTGCTTAAGCACACATGCAACTACCACTAGAAACAGCCTTCTTGTGTGAAATTTTTGTCTTTTAATATGAATTAACTATTTCACTCATTATTTATGCATAATCACAGATCAACATTAATTCCATAGGACAAAACCTAGTAGCAGAAAAAAGGTTGTTCACTTGCAAAAGGGGTTTTAAGATGTTTAGGCTAATGATGCACATATATTCCACACCGATATTTCAGTGGCCTCTCCCCATAAACAGTCAAAGCATTTGCTAAACTGACAACAATTGGGAAAGGTCTAACAGACAATCCTCCCCACATTGCCAAAAACTTTTCAGTTCCTCTCACCCTGCCATCTCAAAAGAGAGTTACCAAACATGAGAGAAAACGAAGAGGGTACGAAATGAATTTGCACATAGACTATTCCCACCTGAAGAGCTTTAGCTTTAGTAACTACTACCTATGTTCAAATGGCAGTTCCGATGTCTATGCAAGTTTGAATTAATTCCAAGTGATGCCCTATACATTAAGGATGATCTGATGTTGGGTCTTGGTTTATTCACGTGAAGAGCTCAACCCTGAGAAGCACAGATGTCCTTAGATGTAGTTATTAGTGTGTTATGCAAAAACACCTACAGAGCACCTCTACAAACAACTCTCAATACAAGCAACTCTAAAGTCATGCTGCTTAAAAACACTCCAGTAACTAACTGCTGCTTTCTTTGTATTGCCCAATGGTGTCTAAAAGGCCTAGTTTCAATTTTAGTCCCTAAATGAGGACAAGTATTGATTCAGAAATGAGTGGAACAAAAACCCAGCTCTGGGGATAACAATAATGGCCTTGGTTTTCAAATACAAAACAACACAGCCATTAAGTTCTAGAAGGCAGCAATAAAACCTCAACTCCAGAAGAGTGAGAATTAAGAAAACAAAAAAGGATTGTTACTTTACTCCTGTCAATTTCAGGGGAATGAAAAAAAGCAAAAAAACCCCACAGAAACATTTAGATTGGAAGTGCCTACCCTCACAATGAAAGAGTATTTTCTTGTGTTGAGGCTGAACTTTCTGCACCCACTCCCACTCATCCTGTCAGTGAGCGTTGACAAGAAGAGCCTAGCTCGCTCTTCTTAAAATTTCCTCCCCACACTCACCTGAGCCTTCTGTTCTCTATGCTGAACAGTACCAGCTCACTCAGCCTCTCTTCATCTAAGTGATGCTCTAGTCCCTTCATCATCTTTGTGACCCTTCACTAGGCTTTCTCTAGTAAGTCCATGACTTACACTGGGGAGCCCAGAACTGGAAATGTGAGGCACTCCAGGTGAGGCTTCAACCAGTGCTGAGTAAAGGGGAACCATCACTTCTTCTGACTTGCTGACAAGTCTCTTTGTCATGAGGACACATTCTTGGCTCCTTGCCCACTGGGACCCCAAGATCCTTCCAGGCAAAACTACTTTCCAAATGGTTACTCCTCGGCAACTGCTGTAGCATGTTAGTCTTCCTTGATGTTCAGGACATTACATTTTCCCTTGCTGAACACCACCAGATTCTTCTCAATCCAATCCTCCAGCCTGTTCAGACCCTCTGAGTAGCAGCACAACCCCACTTCCTGTATCAGTCATTCATCCTAATTTTGTATTGTCTGTAAACCTGGTAAGAGCCTATGAACCCTTTCCCATCTAGGACACTAATGACACAATAAATACTACTCACCCCATCATAGTGACCCCCCTATGATATACCACTAGTGACAGTGCTCTCACACATGGCATTTCAGTCAGTTTTAAGTCCATCACACTGCTCACTTACCAAGTCTGTACTTTGATGACATCATGACAGTGTAAAAAGCCTTTATTAAAGCTAAGATAAGAAACATCCAGTACTTTCCCTTCATCCACCAAGCCAATCATCTCTTCACAGAAGGCCACAAGGCAGGTTAAGCATGATTCAACCAGTATTCCTGAGCTCCTCTTCATGACCATATCTCCATGGGATTCTTCCAAGGAAATATTTGAAAAGGTTAAAGTCTGCTCTCCCAAAGCCCAGATTTTTGTGATCATGATTTTTTTGCTTTGCTCCCTCCTCTCAGAATCAGATCAGATCTAATAGTCACTGCAGCTGAAGGTGCCCCATTATCTCCACTTCAACAACCAGTTCTTCCTCATGTAGAAGCAGAAGGTTCAGCACAAGTGCCCTTCCCCAGCTGTCTCAGGACATTGACACCAAGGCACTTCAGAAAACTTCAGGACTGCTTGTAACCTGTTGTGTTGTTCAGCACACTCCAGCAGGTATCAGGGTGGTCCCATAAAGCCCAGGAAACGTGAACACAGGGCTTCCTCCAGTTTTCTGAAGATGGCCTTATCACCTTTTTATGGTCAGTTGGTCTGTAGCAGATACAATGTTGTCCATGTTACTCTGCTCACTAATACTGGCCCACAAGCTCTTGAATGGCTCATCATCAGTTCCTACATAATTTCATGCATTCTAGCTTCTTCCTCACAAAACCAGCAATGCTCCCTTTTCACCTTCCTGGCCTGTCATTCCTGTGTTGTCCTTCCTAAACAGCCTGTACCCTATTCCTTCCCAAACTACAGCTGCAAGAGCTATCCCACCACTTTGTCATACCAATGAGACCACGACTCTGCAACTGCACACTAATTCCTCCTGTTTGTTTAATGTGCTGCATGCATTAATGTACAGGTACCTCAGAAAGACACCTAGCCATGTTGATTTTCCAGAAACAGTATGAGACCTTTCTTCACAATGCTGCGACGCACACAGATCTTCGCTTACATGCATATGCTTGAGGTGGACATCTTTCATCCTTAGTTTCTTAAGTATGAGATCACCCCTGTTCACTTCACCTCACACTGCTTGCTTGCCAAACCAATTAACTAATTCCTTCCTTGATCACTGGTCATAACTCTCCCTCCCTTGTTCCTGCTTATAGCTCTCCTAATAAGGTTGGCCAACCTGTTGGCAAAAGAGGTTTTGGTTTTGGGGTTTTTTTTTTTTGCTTCGGTGGATCCTAGCTCTTCCAAGCAATCCCCAGTCCTCAAAGAGTTTCTCATGATCATAAAACCCTCTTGGTTAAAATCAGTTAAAATCAGCTGTGCAAACAAATGGTTGACATGCAGGATCTCTCCACTCCCCTATCCCTCACTGGCAAGAGTAAGAAAACCATTAGGGCTCCATAGCCTTGATTAATACCCAGAGCCATACAGCCACTCTTGATACTGTCCTGGTCTCCCCAGTAGTACTGTGTGTACAAATATGGAAAAGCAGCAGAGGGCACATGTTTGAGGGACAGGTAAACTTTGTTAGTCTTTCCACTATGTCCCAAATGTGAGACCCTCACAAGCAGCCAACCTCCCAAAGATAACAGAGCAAATCTCACAGCAATCTCAAATCTTAATATACTCCCTCATCCCAGTAAAAATGGTAACATTAAGGCAATAAAAAAGTTTAAGCATATTCTACAACAAACACTAGGGGATCATGTATGAGTGAAAAATAACAGTAGCTTTCACAGGATGTGTGGAAAGGACTGCCTGGTAGACTTTAAGCTGACAGATAAACTGCCTGTCTTCAGTACAGATAAATAATGACATTTTGATCCCTGCCGTATTCACTTGACCGCTTGTAAATAGCAATTAAAAGAAAGCCCAAAACAACCAAACTACTTAACTTAGTAGAACCCTTCTTTCCATCCATGGCAGCAAACTTGCCACGGAAGAAAGAAAGTATTCTCTCTAGTGAAGAACACAGATAGGGCTCCACGATAAAACGACAGTGGACTTGCCTGATAGACATCTCCTGCCAAACCTGCTCTCAAACTACAGGGAGATAACAACAAAATGAAAAAGCTCCAGTACCATACCAAATTTTCAGTGCCTCAAAAAAGAGAAATCCTAGCACGAAAATTCAGAAAATACCAGGTTGCTACAGGATGAGAATCCTAACAGTAACCCAGATGAGCAACAACCATTTTCAGGAGAGCAAAATGCTCTTGAAAAACAGCTTCAGCAAGAAGCTCTTTGCGAAGAGGCAGATGATGGACACCACAGCACTGCAAAAGAATGATCTGAAATCCCTCATAAATCAGAAAAATATAATAGGATGAAAAATAAAAAAATAAAACAAAAGGAGACTCCTATGTGCCACAGAAAAGTCAGGACAGGAAGATAACTGCATTTAGTGGGAAGCTGGCAACGAAGTTTCTAGTCAGACAAGCAAGGGTGTGCTGCACAGTACCTTCCTCCAACTATTAGGAGCTGGCCAGAGGCATCATGAACAGGAATGCGGCTGGTGGCACAGCAGTCATCTTTGCAGTTCTCATGGCTGTGTGCTAGTTGTCCTTGCGCCCAGGGAACCCAGAGAATGTGCAGTTCCATGGGACAGGCTACACGTAAATGAAAAGGACTCCACTTCTGTCAGGAATAGACTCTGAGTGCCAAAAGAGGTACATGCAGCCTGTTCCTCCGCCCCACCTCAGTATCTTGTGAACAACCACAAATAAGAATGGAATGTGACTGCCAAGCACATTAGCACTGTAATAACAGACTGGGTTGTTGGGGAAGATGAAATAGGAAAGCCTTATAAATATGATTACTTGGCAAAAGATGCTGAGAACATAGAAACTATGAGTGAGATTGAAATGAAGACAAGCTTTGAGATATTAAGCCCCAGTTACTGAACAACTAGAAAACAATGGCATGGCCGACTGGAGTAATCCCCCTCTTGATGAAAAAAAATACCCTCTGCTTGCAAGAAGGTCCAAGGGTCAGAGCAGACCCTGCCAACTTGGCAGAGGGTCCAAAAAGCAGTTTTTAGAGTTTAAAATATAATGCCATATGGTAATGAGATGATTCTTATAGGCTGTATGTAAATGCTGTAGAATTAGTACCTTACTCTAGATTGGTGAATGAAAATCAGAATATTCAACATAGAAGATGATTTATTGTATTGTAAATGGCAACCAATCTCTCTGCTCTCTCTCTTTTCCCTCTGCCTTGGACCCTCTCTCTCTCTCTCTTGTCTCTGACCTGCTTTGGGCTGTGTCTGGCAGCCCCTGACAGGTCTCCTACACCCACACGCTTTAACAATAAACCTCACGTTCTAAGACTTGGCTCTGGAGAACACTCGTGTCTGTCCTGACCGTCCAGGAGGAAACAAGACCCCCTGAAAACCTACACTAGCTGACAACAAGCACTTCTCCAGAAAAGATGATGAGGAACCTAATGGTCCAGCACTAATGGTCTCAACTCCAAGTAGTTAGTGAACATAACTGTGTCAGAGGCAGCTGCAGAACCAAGTGTCAAGAATGCAGTTTGAGCAGTGATGGACATCATCCTCCGTTAGAGCTGTGGGTGCACTTCTTTGCAGCAGCAATTACTCACCCATTTCTTAAGATTCAGCCTGTCTGACCAGGCTGATATTACTGATTCTCTGGAGAAGTCTAAGCTGCAGCACTACAGACTGAAAAAGTGGCTATGCTGAGTGCAGGTCTAAGGTACAGTCTGTTGTCCGAAGGCCTAAGCACTTGATGGCACCTCAGACAACCCACAAAAGTGCTCTATGCATGAGTTGCTGTGTCTAGAACAATACTTCGGTTCCCGCTGACTGTAGGGCTCAGGGTGAGACTCTGTATCAAGTACACCCAAAATTCAGAAGACTACTGCATTCAACATTTTCACTCTTGCACATGCTGCAGCTGGAAGGAATGGACCTTTCCCTGAGGCTATAAAGCATCAAGTGTGGGGTAAATGCTAAGGTGCACACAGGAAATTGGAGTGGATTCACTACTGGGCTGTAGTAGAGCAGAGCAGGTTCAGCACAAAGCACACTACAACTAAAAAGGCTGTCACAGCAAATACTCTCATAATGAGAAAAGCTCAGTATGCAAGAGCACATGGGCTCGAGTCACTACAGCATACAGTGAACAGGGCTGCTGTGCCCCCTGTTTATAAAGCTACTGTTGAAATAATAATTTATCACATTCACTCAGGAGCAACTGGCCAAACTTTGAACAGACTGTTTTTACCAAGGTACAGACAGCAATTTTGTGACACTTATAAGCAGCAAGGGTTGGATACTTATTGCCTACCTGGCCTTGTTTCCAGCATTCCCTGAAGATCTTCCAGTTGTTTTTGTTGCTGGGATCATGAAGGCAAAGAAGTCTACCATCACACAGCCAAGAGTGGGAAGTGTGTGGATCCAGCACATTTAATCCCATTACCATTTCTTTCACCTCTCTCTGTGTATCAGCTAAATTACTAGCGCGTTTTGCAGCATCAGACGTCTTCTTATTTTCCACCACAGAAGCAATGATATGGTCCAAGAAGTTTGGCAGGCTGGCTTTACCTTTGGCCCCCTAGAAGATGTAAATGCAGGTGCAAATTTAGTCTTGCAACAGTGTAATAAGTATTAACGTAATCTGCTCTCCTTCAGATTTTAGTCACAGACACCTTGCTACCAGGAAAACATGCATCAGGAACAACTTGGCTCAGAGACAGACACGTATCCAAGTAAGAACTGAAACGGCTATGGCTGTTTTACAGTGGTAAAAGTTAAAATAACCAACGACAGGCTACCTAGAAAAATACTATGCAGACACAAAATAGTAAACTTTAATACTCTAAATTCAGCTACTTTGATAGTAAAAAAAGTTCCTATTTTTTTAAACTTCATTAATCTCTCAACTCTATTTCCCCATTTTCCTTATCCCATTACTAAGGAAATGAATTCAACCTTGGGACACCTAAGCTGATGGATATGTAAACACTAAGTAAACACCAACAGAGAGAGGAGAAAGTGCTTCCTGTATGCCAATGGAACCATTAGTAGACAGATTCTCTGTTTCTGGTTGCCATGCTCCTCAAGGGACATTTAAAACTCAAGGGGTGTTTAAAATTCATTAACAGGTTAGCAGCTCAATCTTCAACTTTGTTTTAACTTAAAAAAATAAAAAGCCTACCAACAGGCCTTGTTTATAGCAAAAAACTTAAGACACTAAATATATTTCATATATTCAACAGAAGATAAAACACTTACTGGATCTTTATTCACACATTTGTGGGAGGGGGCTGGGGTGTGATAGATTTCTGGTAGCAAAAACCTTCTCATTCAAGTGAAAAAAAAAATCACAACAAACCAATCAATACCACTCCCTTCTCCCTCCCAAAAACTGCCATCTTCTTAAAAACTAAAGTTCAATAGAAAAAAAAAATTACCATATGTAGAACTATCAATCTAAAATATAACACTATTCACTGCTGAATATATCAATTCAGTAAAAAATACTTATGGAATAGTAGAAGAGTCTAGGTACAACAGAAGATTTAGAGATCATTTGGTGTCAATTTCTGTTGAAATTAGGCTTTGTTCCCCTGTGCTGGGTCATGCCAAACTTTAACTTTACAGGGAAGAAGATTCATTCACTTCTCAGGGCAGCCTATTCCACTGTTTGAATGTAAAGGGAGAAATTTTTGTTATATCCACATAGAATTTCTCCTGAAGCAACTGGTTTTGCCCCTTGCCTTGTTAGCCATGCATTCTTATGAAAGGAATGCAAAGAGTTGCTGTGACAGGGATACAAGTTGAGACAGGCTATCTCACGCCTCAAAGGAATAAGTTGCTTTAAAACAAGTGACCACAATTTCTTCACCTGTACACAGTGATGAGAGGCAAAAGTATTCTTGGATTCACTTTCCTGTAGCAGCATCATATTTTTATGTACAGTTCCCTCTACCAAAACCAACCAACATGAACTATAAACCAAGGTTCCAGCCAGTCAGCCAGCCTGCCTGGCAGAGAGTTTAAAAAAAAATCTGCTTTGAGACAAGCCATTTCATCTTCCTCCTTACTCCATCTGCCTAAGCTTTTGGAGAAAGTATTTGCCAAAAAGAGCTAAGCATTGATAAATTCCACAGAATCTATCATTCTCCCAAACTAAATGCTTCTAACCACTTCAAATAGCATTGATTTGTTCAGGTTTTTTTTGAAGTTATTTCTTCCAAAATGGATTGAAGTATTGTTACTGCAGAATAAGCACTCAGAAATAGCAACTACACCTTAAACTCATGGAATCACAGAACCATGACCCATCAGGATCATCATCGCGTCCAACTCCTGGCTCTGCACAGGACACAATAAGAATCCCACCCTGGCCTGAGCACGTTGTCCAAACATGGTTATTCAGCTGTCTGCTGGACATTTTGTCCAGAAGAATACTGAAAGAGACATCATCAAAAATTTACTTCCAGGAAGATTACATCCACTGGCTTTCCTAGGTGAGCGAGGTGGCCCTGTCATAGAAGGAAATCAGGTTCAAAAAATAGGACTTTCACCCACACGAAACCATGCTGGCAGTGACCGAGGACTGCACTGTACTCCAGATGTTCTTCAATACTTTCCAGAATAATCTTTTCCTTTATTTCACTGAGCACTTAAGTGAGCCTGATAGGTCTGTAGTTTCTAGGATCCTGCTCTTTGCCCTTTTAGAAAATCAGGACAACGTTCGTCCAGCTTCCAGTAAGCCGGGACCTCTCCAGATTCCCAAGATTGCATGAAAATCACTGAGAGAGGCTTTGCAATGACACCAGCAGCTCTGTGAAGATTCTCAGATGAATCCCACCAGGCCCCATAGATTTGTAGTGATCCAGCTGGAGCAGCAGATCCTGCCCAAGTATATTTTAGCTCAAATGCCTTTCAACTTTTGTTTATACAAAGTTGAAAAAGTTGTTAAACCAATAAGTTTAAGCAACTGGTTTACTATTGAGTTTTTGTCTTCTTTTCCGTGGTATGCTCTTAAAATATTTTTAAAGGTGTGACATTTAAAGTGAGCCTTTATAAGGATGCTGATTATCAACTAAACAATTTACAGGTTGTATTTAATTCATTTTCTTGCTCTCTTGAAAAGAACAGCCTCTCCTCAGCAGTAGTAAACTAAAACTAAAAATTAGCATGAAAATTCTCAACAAATTTGTGAGGTGGTGAGTTTTGGCAAGGTATTACATTTGTTTCAACATTCAAGAGTAGAATACTATAAAAACATACAGATGACAATTCTTCCCTAGATCAGGTATCATTGAAAGAATACAAAAATATTTACCGTAGAAGCTGCAGAAAAGACTGGAGGAAAGGGGATTCCTGTGTCTGATGGGACCTGCGGAAGCTTTCCTGGCCCTGTGTGTAGCAGATCTCTGAGGCTGGAGCCTTCAGCTTTGTTGCTAGATGTTACTGGGCCCAACAAGAGGCTATTAAACAGCTTTGGGGTTAGCGGGGAAACCTTTGTACTGCAGTTGAAGGAATCTAATCCAAAGGGTGAATGGGATTCTTTATTAAGCACTGATCTCAGTGATCCTGATTCTGCAAGATAAATATAAACATTACAGAGAGGGGAGAGGAAAAAAACCCCAAGAGGCAAAGTTAAAATGATCACGAAGTTTTCTGAAATTATTAGCTGTTAATTTAAACAGAATATTAACAGAATCTTATGGTAATGGTAAATTATCACTGTAAAAGTGAATGAGGCACCTCAATGAGAATCAAAGACATTAGATACTTCACACAGATTTACCCTTTGTATGCTGCTAAGGTTTTGAACAGCACAATGGATCTGAAAAGATGTGCAAACACACAATTTTTTAATAGATTCAATTAAAAATATTTCCCCGACTTTCTGAATTAATGTTTTGATATTAAATATTTCAAATTCTAATGGTAGTCAAAATATTACAGTGACTGAGACCTGCAGAACTCGTGAGTGATTCACCAACATTTAACATCAAAATGTAAAGTAGTCCCTTCTAGACATATGGACAGGAATAAATCCTGTGTTAGTCATGCTACCTCTGACATCGAGGAAGTGTATTCATTCAAACTACTGAATATTAAAGATGGTCTAAGCTTTCATCTAACTCTCCAACTGGACTCCAGTCTCAGTTCCTTGGAAATGCACTCTTCACATAGTACATGAAAGAGCTATATTTACTTCGACAGTTATTAAGTGACAAAGCTGCATTTGAAATTAATTACTAGGATTTTACACCAGGGTATCGGCTTCTGAGAAAATAAATACATAAATTGGCACAGAAATAAACTGTAAGTGACAAAACAGCATTGTCTTCAGCTGTATCATCTTTCCGGCTTTGCATTTTTCTAAGCCTGTAGAACAAAACTGGTTCTAAGAGGCAAAGGGAGAAAAATTACCTTGTTCTTTTCTACTTGGGGTTAGACCCTCTCAGAAAGTATAGCGATTCAACAGTATGTTATCATTTATCTTCTAATTCCAACCCCAGAGGGCATTTCTTCTGCTCACCTTTTGTTTCCTCTTTTGCTTTTTGCGTTGCTAAATCTGCAAGCCAGTGTAAAGCTGACGAAGGAGCTGTTTCTGGACAAAGTGGTCTGTTAGTCTTCACTTCACCAGTGTTATTGGCTGGTAATGTCTCTGTTTTTGCAGATTCTTCTACTCTACTATCAGTTGCTTCAGATTTAGGTACAGTGTCCATTTCTGCTTGCCCCACTCCTGCTGTCCCTGCTCCAGTGGAAAAGGTGCTCTCGTTTACAGAGACTGATGCACTAGGATTTACAGCTGGAAGCTAAAACAAAAAAAAAAAAAAACTGCTAAATGTTGAATAAAAGGATGAGTTCAACTTGGAAGACATTTTTGATATCCACGACATTTGGTTTTGTCTGTTGTTTTTCTTTTTCCATTTACTATAAGCATACAGTAAAATTAATTTATACTCAGGTAGCAGCAGAATACAGCAGCTTCTTGCCTGTGTGTATTCACCTTTGCACTGTGGTGTGAATTCTTACCATGTCATAGTTCAGGCATCTTCTAACATAAGCCAAATCTTTCTGATTTCTTTCCTTTTTGTTCTGTTTTTTTCTATTACAGGAGGATTTTTTTGGTGTTGATACTAACAGAACTGCTCTAGATTCCTTCAAGAACCACAACAAAATAAAAGCATGGATTGCAAGCGGGTGGGATTGCAAGAGTGGTTTGTTTCAAAATACAGTATCAATATGAATGGCTTCCTACCCAATTTCTACATATGAGTATTAGCCCAAATAACCACTTGGTAGATAACAGATGCAGTTCATGTCCCCAAAAAATGCCCCAGAAGACTTTTGCTAAACTAAAACATTTAGAGTACATATGGAGAAAGTAAAATTCCTGTTTCACAATAGGTCAGCCTAAAGGTCATAACATCTTAATAGATCTTAAAAATGTAAATGTCAAACAAGGTAATTTCAGATTCAAATTACATACCTGTGATATTCCATTAGTGACAGCTGGTCTCAACACCGATTTGTTCTGTCGGTTAATGCATGGACAATTGGCTTTAATACCCCATTTGCCTCGTGCTGCATGAACCATGTCTCCAATATTGTAAAGTGCTGTAAATAAAGTTAAGTCTTTAATGTCACATGCAAAGAAATCTAAAAAAAGGCCTAAACTATATCTTCCATGGGGTGGGGTTTTTTAATATTACTGCAAAGTCTCTTTAAGGCCACATAATATATAACAAGGCATTGTCCCTGAACAGTGTGGCGAACGGTGCTAACACTACCTCCACAATGTCACCAAGAGGCTGTCAAACCTGGCAAATCCTAGGGATTATTATCTGCTCCTACCATTCCATGTAGGGTCCAACAATACTGCAGTAAGGTGACTTTGAACCACCGCAAGAAGCTAGATAACCCTTGAAGCAATGCTGAAAGGATCTAGAGCACAGGTGTTCATCTATATCCTCCTGGTACACAGAGAGATGTAATGACAGGTGAATACCTGGCTGCATGGCTGGTGCCATACTCAATAGTTTTGCCTTCTATGACCACAAATCTACTTCTGAGAAGTCAGGTCTCTTGGGAGCAGATGGGATTCACCTGCCCAAGCAGAGCAAGAGAGCCTCTGCCAACAAGTTGATCAGACTCATATGGAGAACTTTAAAACTAGATTTAGTAGGGGGAAAGGAGATGCAGATCTGAGCAACAGACAAGAGCCAGGGGCTACTGATATATTAGGAAGCAACAGGGAAACTCATCAACTCAGGTTCAACCCACTGCAACCTGTGAAATAACTCAGAAGGAATTTGGGCATGTTCTTGTCAAGAGGGGCCAGGCTAATAGCCCAGCTGGAGGGCCTCTTCATGCTAATGCATGCAGTTTGGGTGATGAGCAGGAGGAGCCAAAAGTCACTGTGCAACTAGAAAGCAACAATCTAATCTTTATCACTGAAACATGACTGAATGAACTGAAGAACTGGTGCACTGCGGGGAGGTGTTCTCCATGTAAAACATACTGACCACAGAGTTGTCTTTGAAAAACAGTGATGAACACGTCAAGAACTTATGGTAAAAATTAGGGACCAAGCCAACAAAGAAAACCTCATTGCTGGGTTTTACTCCAGTCCACCCAGCCAAGGGGAGCCTGTTGACAAAGTGTTCTTACTTCAACTAGAGGAAGCATCATGCTCACATGCATGATTAGGGAAATTCAATCACCTTGACATCTGCTGGAAAAGCAACATAGCAAGCTGCAAGCTTTCCCTCCCCCTCACCAGAGAAGAAAAATAAAAACAAACCATCTCCAAAAAATTCTTTCTTGTTAGTTAAACAAATTTACTGATACAACTTAAAAACAGCTTAGCACAACAAGTCACAGCTAACATTATAAGGATGCGCACTTCAAATCCACAGTTTGATCTTACTCAGGTTACCTTCCCTTCAACCCTTCTGCTGCAGCAAGTGGAAGTGTCCTCTAAATCCACGTTAGAAGAAGAGGTATCAGCTACAACATCACCCATCTTTATATTTTTTCCACTTGCTTGCTCAGAATTAATAAAAAATTTGCCATTTTTCCTTTCATGTTTCAAGCATTACCTGTACCAGGGATGATCTGTGTTGGCATGAGATTCTCTGGTTCATGAGACTGACCCTTTGCACACTTCAGCCATGAGAAAACTTCTTCATCACCAATCTCCTCTGTCTCTGGAATAAAGAAAAAAAATAGATTTTGTACTAAAAGTTTACAGCATAGAATAATTGTGCATTAATATTGTTTCTTTAGATTCTTTACAGTGCAGGAAACTAACCTGGTGATCTCAGAAATAAACTATAAATACAGACCATTAGAACCGGATATACAGCAACTTCTGCCTCTCCATAGTATACAGCTACCACAGTAATTTTCCCTCAGTCAACTCTAACAGCTTATTTTCAATCACCTAAAAATGCTGGCTTCTAAGCTCGATTTCAAAAATATGATAGTCTTGTTCTCATTATGCTTTTTTAATTTATCATAATGAACAGACAGCAGTATTCACACTTATTAACATCCAGTATTTTATACATCTGCTCCATATAATAATGTATCTCTCACTAATTAATCTTACTGAGATTGCCATTTGTTAGCATCCATGCTAACAAAGTGGTCTCAAAACAGTAAAGTACACAAAAAACCCCAACCAGGTATCTGCTTTCTCATGCCTCTATTTCCTAAAACCGAACTTACCGAACTTCTTCCTGAATTACAAGTCCTAGTGTGTCATGGAATCAAAAAATAAAAAAAAAAAAAAAAAAAAAAAAAAAAAGAAAACTTTCCAATCTAACTCCTTGTTAAAGACAGCAGTGCTCTGCAGTGCCTGCTTACTAGTTCCCCTTGTAACAGTTCTGAACTGTTGATATATTGCTTAATTTTTCTTTAATACTTTCTGAGGAAAAGACAGAACTATATAGTTGACTGCCTCAGTAGACACTCTATGCTTGCTAATGCTGTAATTTTCATAATCACAGGTACATAAGGAAATGAAGAATGGACAGCAGCACATAGGACAAGTTCCAAACATGCAGCCTTCCAAGCTGATACTCAGTAATTCTCCCACAAAACCTTCCACAACTTCCCAGAAACTATTTCCTGACTATAGTCAGTTCAAAGATTACAGCGGGGGAAAAATGCCCAGTACTCACCACTACGTGGACGGTTCTTCCTCAGCCGGTAACAGTCCAGACAGACCCCAAAACCACACTTCCGACAAACCCAATGAATATTGAAGAGTGTTGTTTCACATACATCACACATCTCCCTCACACCACGTACTGCTCGCTTCCATGCCACCTTCTCTATAGAGAGAAGGCATACTACGAATTATTGCTTTGACATTTTGCATTTCTCCCCCCTAATCTGAGAATATCACAGCAACATTGATAAATTCACAGCAATGTGACCTGACAGCAGAGTATAGAAACACATATTTTTTTACATTCATAGCCCCATTCTTTGAGTTGCTAGTCCAGTGACACTATACAGTTCCCACTTCTAAGAATAGGTAAAGTCACGTATCAAAATGCACACTACAAGGAAATGCAGCACCTTACAGTGTTCTGAATTTAAAGGAGCACTAATGGAACTTACAGCAAAATTACAAATCTTCTGCTAGTTTTATCAACAAGCGACGTAAATAGATAAAACCAAAAAAAATGTCTATTTATTTTCACTAATCAGTTCTCTGTCAAATACTAAGATTCTAAACCAACACATTTGCTAAGGAAGGGGTTCTCCGAACGGCTGCCCTTGTACGTTCCAGAAACTAAAGGGAAAAAAATCAGACAGTCAGTTATCCATGTGATAAACTAAACCTGCTACCTTTTTTTCTTTCCCTAAATCTTTTCCCCCTGACGTGCAAAGCTGGCAAGTAGTTGCTCAGCTAAGTCCTTGTGGGCTGAATCAAAGTACTGCTTCCTCGAAAACACTGAGCTTTTACATGATGTCCCCGGAGCATAAAAGGACAGGAATACATCAGAAAATATGTTAATTAAAGCATAGATGCTCAGTGTGCTAGGTGCTCTGGCTTATTTCTATTTTCTTAGAAGCACGAGCCAGCTGATTTCTACATTTAATTATTGAAAAAATAATTTAATGTCTAGGAAAATTACCACTAGGTTCCTTGGTAATAATGTTGCACTGATCCAAAAGGAATCCAGTCTCAAATGCTGGTCCCACATTTACACCCCAAAGAGGTGAATATAGCCTTCTCTTTGGAAGAGCAAGAGAAGCATTTCAACAAGAAATTATGGGACATTTTCAATTCTGTTCCACTGGATTGTACATGCATTCTACAGAGAGGATGGAAAAAAATATGACAAAAGCCCAACTTACGATGTGGCTCTACCATCATCATTGCCTCCTTCTCTGACATAACAAGCTGGCAGAACTGGTCCCCAACATTAGCTAGGATATATTTGGAAGTTTCCAGATCGATCCCCTCTGCAGGGGAGGAAGAAGGAATCCAAAGGCTCATGGCATCAGGGTCACTTTGTTGTGGGTTCAAGAAACCTTCTACTCGTAGTATACCTTTCCGGGTAAATACCAGCCTGCAGGAAATAGGATGGAGTAATTGAGAATCTGCTCAACCACCTTTAATTAACTTACAATGACATCTATATCAGAACATAAACCCAGAAAGAGGGGGAAAAAATACTTCAGCTAAAGTGCTATATTCTACAGACAGTACACTTACTATGCAAATCCCAGTAATACAGAGAATAAGGCATACAAAGCTGTGGCTGCAACACACACTAGAACAAATCCCAAGGTCCTAGTAAACACTGGTGGGAAATTCCACCTAAAAGGAATTGCTACAGCTTGCCAAATCCCACTTCTCTATCCTATTAATAGAAAGAAATGACAAAATTCAATTTGACCTGCTGCATGAAGCTGCTTGCAAAATTCTGAACGGTTGTCATTCTCAATTTTAATGAATGTGAAAGCTTTTCCCAACTTTTGAGAAAACGGTATTTCAGTTCTGGCTAGGGCTGCCAGGTATCAGCAACTCTTCCAACAGCTCACATTAAGAGGTACGCAAAAATCCTTGTCGTACTGCTCTCCACCTAGATGAATCACTACTGTTTTACCAGTAGCTGTTGACCCTCCTAATCCCTGTGTGGTAAAAGATGTAAAAATGTACGACAGAACCCTAAACATCTCCTGTCAACATCAAAGGTAACTTCATTTTTAAGCAGAACCCATCTTATCTTTAACCTCAAGCTAGATTAATTTTTAACAAGTTTAGGAAAAGAAGCAGCATGCTTACTGGTGACACATACTAAAAATTCACTTCATCCTCTACATGCCAGAAAGTCAACGAACATACTTTTGGAAAAAGATGCGTAGCACTTGCTAGAATAGGCAGTTAAGGAAGACGAAGAGAAACATGACAGGTCGAAACACGACAGTGTAAGACAAGTATGCAACACAGAGAGAACACAGACATAGTGTTCTACTCCTAAAACTTAGTCCTGTACTCAACAGAATCTGGACAAACATTAGCCTCATGCTGGCAATGTTTAGTTACTTGCTGAGTGGATTAAAATTTTACCTTTGTTCTGAATGTCTTATGAAGGAGGGAGTTATTGCATACAAATTGCTACCCAGAAGTAAAATTCTACCCAATAAAGCAAACTCAATTTCCCGAGGCTGTACCTGGATGCTTACTTAGTATCCTATAGCTCTATCTTTGAAAAGCAGCTCTTTCCTGCCCAGTGAGGGAATTCCAGTCAGGTGATGCAGGGAAATACAAGACACTCAAAACCTTCATTATTGTACCCGAGCATATTTAATAAGCAAAACATAATTACTTCGTGCTTAGACATGGCCCAAGCTCTGCACATAGACTACACATCAAGAAAGGAAGAATTTGAGCACCTCCGGAAATGGAAGAAGCGACATGCCACAGTTGAGTCATCCTGCTCTTGCTCCTTAAATTTGCGGTACCGCTCCAGACGGCACTCCCGACACTTGTGCAGATGTGGAGCTACATTGATGCAAGAGCCATCCTGGAGAAAAGGCTCACCTGACTGCTTCAGCTTCCTCACCTTACTCATATCTTTCAGCACAGACTGGCCAACTGGGTGAGGCAAAGTAAAAATCTATTAGTTAACTGCAACAGCAAAAGGATACTGGCTCCAATAATCATCTTTAAAGAGATCTGTATGTTCACACCCATGTAAAACCAGAAAGTCTGTTCAAGCCTGCAGCATACCACACTTCTGTTCTGACAAATACATGCTTAAACATTTCTCAGAGTGAACATCAAATTCACATACAAGAAGCATTAAGCTTCAGCCTTGTAAGTATCCTGTGTGCTGTCTACTAAGCATGAATGAGGTTTACAACTGTGGTTAGTTCACACAAATCATTACACAGGAGATAACCCAGTATCCCACCTCCTTGTGCTTCCAAAACATTATCTGCATTCAAGTCATCACCTTTTAGGGGAGCTGTGCGGGGCCGGCCCTTTGGGGCTTGTTTCCCCTTTCCTTTACCCAGCAGTAATTCTGCATTGCGCTCCGCATTGGGGCCTAGCTTCGCCATCAAGTGGTCTGGGATACCCTTCATACAAGCCTTAGCCTGCAACTGGTCTTCAGAGTCACTCAAATCTGACAGGTCACTATTTGTACTGGAGTCGGAGTCCTGTTTGGACGTTAAGCTTCGCTCATCTAGCGAGAACCTTTTCACAGCTTCAAAAGGGGCTTTGTTCTCCTGTGGAAACTCTGCCTGTGAAGAGAAAAGGGTAGGTGGATGTCTGCCAAATACATTAGAAAAAGTTTTCAGAAGAGGATTGTCCTGCTGCCCAGGCCCAACAGCCGGTTTTTCTTCTGTTGGGCTGGAGGAAAGTGTGGGCATCTCGATAGGCTGTGTCAAGCTGCTGGTTGGTGAGCTGGAACGGCCATTCCCTACAGTGGAAGGGCTTTGAACACCAGCAGCAGCTGTTGAACCAGAAGCACTGGAGATCATCTTTGAGGAGTCAGTTGTTATAAACAAGGTCTTCTTCTTAGCTAAAGAGTCTGTAGAGGTGAGTGTTTCCGGCCAGCCAGAAGTGGCCTTATGACCCACAGGTGTCGAGGGAGCACAAACCCCTGTGTGAGATGAAGATGCAAAGCCACTGAAAGGACTAAGTTCTGCTTTCTCAGCAAATGCCAGGAAAGGGTTCGAGGGCTCCTCTCGTGATAGCTTTGGGGGCTGTAAAAACAGGTTTTCATGACTATCAGGGGGACGAGTATTCAACAGACTTCGTGAAAAGGCTGGAGTAAGGGTAGGCATAGATTCCACGTGCAGCTTCCGCTCCACAGAACTACCAGACTGGGCTCCTGTCTTAGTGTCCACTGAAAGAACTTTACTTTTACAAGTCCCAGCACCCACACTCTCTGTACACTGCTTGAATGAGTCCCGACTAGAGACATCTTCCGTCAAGCTCTCTGAAATGACCGTGAAATAGTTACTGGAAGGAAGATTCTGGGACATGCACTGAAAAAACAAGTTCTTGGATGAATCAGAATCTTTCTGCGCTTCTTGTCCAGTACCACAGCCAAAAGGAAATCCAGAAGGTTTGCCTTCTGGAGCCATCACTCCATTTGATTGGCTCCTCCCAGCCCCAAATACCAAGGACTGGGAAGCATTTGGGAGAGAGACTCCAAATCCAGAAGAAGTCAAAAGTGAATTTCGGGAATTCTGAAACAAAATTAATAAGCATTAGTCTATGATAGGATTGTTATTTGATTCAAGAATACTTTGGTTCATCTCATTGTACCATTCTACTTACCCATGTGGAATAGAAATTTCCAGCAGACATACTTACAATGAAGAAACCTCTTTAAAGATTCCTACCCACAAGCTATTGAAACTGAAGACACACAGAGAGAACTAATACTTAATGTCTTATCACACTTTAGAACAAAGGTGAGACACAAGACAGGTGAACTAATTCATAAAAAAGCAACTTAGTAAAACTGCTGAACATCTGAAGTCAAATCAACAAAGGAACCTTAATTGAAAGTGCTTTTGAATACCCTCCCATCTTTCACCCTCACCCAAGATCATTCTGACAAGCTTCATCTACTTAAATAGCAGCCTTGAAATAAGTAACTTAGTTTGCAAATTAATTAAACAAAGAAACCCCGCAGCAGTTAGCAGACAAACTATTCCTGGTCCCAGCAAGCCACATCTGCTGACAGGTAGATGGATGCCTAGGACATGGTGCCTTCAAGGGAATTACTCAGAAGAGGTTAAGCACAAAAGCCTTAAATTTTACGATCATTAAATACTGGAAAGTTTTGTAAATGCCAGATTTCTGCTAGAACCATCACTGTGACATGGAATACTCACTTGTTCTCTTCCCAACTGGTACTTGTCCAGATTTTCCAATTCTGACAGTCCTACTGTAACTATTACATACTGTGATTAACTCCTCATAGAATCATTTAGATCAGCTCCACTCCTTTTTTTTTTTTGAGTTTCCACTTAGAAATCTGCTCATCATTAACACAATTTTATTTCAAGGTCATGTTAAATACAACTACAGACTTCTGTGCAACACATCTACTGGTCACTAGTGTCCCTGCACACCTACTCTACTGCATACTAATGTTTAGCTTGTTCCTCATTACCAATCTCCAGCTGTAATAACTTTAATAACCTAGTAACAGTTCTTTCATATATTAGAATTTCAGATATTTCTTTTTAGAGATAAAAGTAATTTTAGAAAACTGAGTTCTAATAGTTTTAAAAAGAACATGAATTTGAATGGAAACCAAGGTTTTGAAGTCATCTCAAGGACCAAATCACACTATGATATAGTAAACAGTCTGAAACAGTAACACATGTGAACTACCAACAACACTTACTGATTTATGTCAGGTTCCCTCCCTCAAAAATAAATAGTTTAAAATGGACTAGTGGTCTGCCTGCCAACTCTGAAGCCAAGTTATTAATGTTTTAAAAAGTGATTTGGGGTTGGAGAGAGGGTAAGAAGGAGAGGTGGTACCATAACTTCTCAGTACAATTACACAATCTGTAGTTGCTCCCAACTCTGAATTTATTTATTTTTTGGGGGGTGGGAGATAGAAGAGGTCATATTACATTATATTATGCTCATTACACAACACTCCTGTTTCCAATAATTCTATTTCTCCTTTACACCTTACCATCTAAGAATCTTTATCCCAAGGTAAACAACTAACCTTTCCACCCATTCCATTAGGTAATACAAAAGACAGGGATGATAATGCCTTTAACCTCCAGGCAATCACATTGGACTCTTAACATATCTCCCATTTTCTTCACTTTTTTCCTACAGTAGATGGTGAGATTCTTTATTTTTGTTGTACTTACTGAGGTCAGTTTCATTTTTGTTTTGTTTTTACAAAACTTCATTTGATTTATTTAAAAAGACTTCTATTTCGTTTTTAACAGGGTTTCCCTTCTACTTTTCCACTCTTGCCCTTGTAAACAAAGACACAACCAAAAGGTCTTCAAGATACTTCCAGACTGAGCTCTCATCTCAAATATTTTAATTATTTCTTTGGTTTTAGTCCTAGATTGTATACAATGCAACTGGTTCATTTCCCTACTACATAGATAACACAGCTCTAACGCACAAGACAGGCATCTGTTAAAGGTCCTCTAAAAGTAGGCTCATCGTTTCTCTGCTTTTAAGGCTTTTTTTTTAAAGTAACTTGAATGTTCAACTCAGTATACATTTTCATGCAGATTTGTTTATATAAAGGCAAGAGACTTTAAGTAGGTTATCTGCCATATAACACAACAAAAGTAATTAAGTGCTGTGCTCAGTGTTACTTTAAAGCTGCATTTCTCAGACTAAGGCTGAATAAGCATGAGAGTGCTATACAGTTGTCTCTTGCTACTCCTTCACCAATCATCCTAATTTTCTTTTGAGTAATTTCTTAGGTCAGCTAACAGGTTTGCTTTGGGAGGAGACGGACTCATGAGAGAAAAAGTAGTTTTTTCAACTCCATGGACACACATCGTAACAGGAGCATGCTGCGGAACATCTGTGGTGAACAGGTAAATCTTTCTGAAACACGTTGGATCATGAGCTACTCACCTCTCCCTGGGCTTGTGATCGGACCGTTTTCAGTTTCTCCTGTCCAGTCACAGCTGGCAAACTGCTATCAGAGATTCTCACAGTTGTTGGCGTCAAAACAGGTGTAGTAACTGCAGCTGAAGAAGTCACAGTGCCTTGGCCAACCTGTTCCAGTGATTTTCCTGCCTCTTTATATCCAGATCCAACTAGTAATGGTTGTCCAGCCACAGAAGAAAATGGAGTGTAGGGCAATGGTGTGTCACCACCAACTGGCTCGTCTTGGACTACTAGTGTTCGGCCATTCTCTTTGGTGTAAGTAGCAAAACGAATATTGCGATTAATCTGAGGAATAAATGAAGGCAACTGCTTGGCCCTTGAATCCAGACCTGTTTCACTACTGGAGACTCCTTTCCAAGGACCTCTGCTTGCCTCACCTCCGTCACTACCATTGCCATCTGCCTCACCCCTCTCCTTCAGCTTCTTTGTTGCAGGATCACAACCAGGATCACATACATTTTTCCTCCTCCTTCCATCCTTTCCTTCCAGGCTTTCTTTCTTCCTTTTCCCTTTAGATGATGATTTAGCTGCTTTTAGGCCCCCTCCCTATAATAGACAAAGCCATGTGATCACTAAACAGAACAATTAGGATACCCATTTGATACCCATTCAAAGAACTTCTCTTCTGTTAGAACAGAATATAATTACACTGCTCTGAAGTTTAGGAACACTTTACCACAAACTGAGACATCTAAAGAGAGATGCCATGTGAGCACAGAACACAAGCATTAAATGCAGTCTTGTCTTTTTTGTAATAGAACAAGATCTGCACAAGAAATTTTTTAGCTGAGCTACCTTGCTGTAGCATGAACCACATTATGGATATTATGCAATACTCCAACAAAGCTCTTCATAATGTATGAATACCATCTGCACACTAATTTTTTCTCCAAGTATAAACCCCACTATTCTTTTCAAGGGCATGCTTTCTGTCCACTACACAAAGCCTACAATATTTAAGTACAGGAGATAGCTTGCCCTTTAGCCTAGGGTAAAAATTCCGGTTTAAATGTTATCATAGAAAATCTCAACTGAAGCAACGAAATGTCGCAAACATACAAGCCTGCTTACAAGGCAGAGAAGCCAGATGGCAATTTTCAGAAATGCCTTAAGAGGTCTGTGAAGCAGCACAAAGTGATCCTGTTAGAAAAAGGCAGCAACACTACACCTTAAAATGGAGTACAACCACCATAGTTACACTGTTACTGATCTCCCCCTCCAAGGTCCATGCTAAACTTAGTAAACAGGTCTGAACAAAAAGAGAAGACTGTTTAAAGAAAGCTATGACCATCAAAATGGTAAACAAAATTTTCCTGTTCCAACTTCAGGAGGACAATTATTAAAATTATCCAAAATCCACAGTGAACACTGCGTCATTTTTTTAGTCCTTTCCAGATTTTACATATTTCATATCAAAAATTTTATGAACTTTCACACTGTATATATGAAATGTGAACGAACTGCTGTACTACCTCACTTGGAGAAGTGTTATCCATCACCACATGAATCAGTCGAGGATCCACCGACTTTATCTCACCACTCTAATTTTTATACAGATTGATAATGAGGAGGTAGGAGAAAGAAAAGCAGAGGTTAGTTTTTAATTCAAAGTATATAGTGTCAACATAAGAGACCCAAATACACAGTTACTGTGCAGGCCCTCTCCCATTTACCCTTTCTTTCAGTCTCACTTTCTTAGTGATACTACAGCCTTCCAGTTCACCTCCTACCTTTTTTGCTCTTTCTCTATTTCAAAAACTTTCAGATTTGATTCCTACCACTTGTTTCCATGTATATTTGTTCTACAGAGCATTTCTAGAGGTATTCATTGCATTAAACACAGCTCTTAAATTTGATTTAAGATTGTTCCAGCCTTCTGCATGTTCACTCTGCTAGATGTAGAAAGGACTACTGGAAGAAGCACATCAGTTTAGCCTAAGTATCCTCACCAGCGTCTCCCCAAAAGGAGCAATGAATATCCAATCTCTGTAACTGTGCTTGGAGTTTACCTTTTTAGTTCACAGTAATAAAATTCTTACAGGGTTTTTTTTTAATAGAAATAGTCTGTGTGGCATCATTTATTCTGTAAAGTCAACATATTAGGAAAAACTACTAGAAAAATATTGTGAATCGCAACACAAATAATTACTCATCTTTTAAAGCAAAAAAAAAAAAAAAAAAATCCAAAAGAACAAGTTTTGGCAAAGCTGTCATTCTCCACATATAGATATTGAGGAATGGTATTTTAGGAACACCAAAGCAGTGTTTCATATTTTTACCTCACTCACAGACACCTCCATAAGACGAGTTATTGGGTCTTGGTGGCTCACAACACAACAGAGCCAGCTATTTTCATCCTCTGGTTGATAAACTTTAACTCTTTGTCCTTGGACACTGTAAGGACCTGGAAAATAAGGACTTTGAGTACATTTTCCAAACAAGCTTTGTGTCATACCAGTTAAGAGCCATACAATAAAATGGTTCTCTGCACTTAATCAGGGCTTGATGTGTCATCTTGCAGGTGGAAAGAAATTAAAACACTAGGGCTTCTGCTGCAAATCCTGTGTAACCAGGCACTGCTAAAACTCAAAGCTATTGTGAAGACAAAATAAATACAGTTTACACATAAAAAATAAAAAAAAACCCAAACCTGAAAGACCAAAATTAACTCACTCCTTTGACAAAATCAAACTAGATGGGGGTTTCTTGCTAACTAAATTATTTTGTTTTCTAACCTACAGGTTAGCAATCATGCAGCATCAATCCAGTAAACAGTGCCAGTATTCTGACTTAGTTCATATATGTCAAATCCCAGACGAAAAGCCATATGTTTCAGAGTAGAAATGTATTCGGATATCCAACATCTCTAAATCAACCAGTCAGTTCTTTCACACAGGTAACAGATTATCTACATAAAGGTTTCCTCTCACCCTGCCCTTGCTCTCCAATCAGCATGCTGAGCTTTTCTCCTATCTTAAGTCCAGACAAAATAAACCTCTGCTAATCTTGGATCATCAAAATCCACATGATCCAACAACCTGTATGTGACACAGCCAGAATTAGGCACTTCAGAAGAAGTCTTCAAACTGGACAATTCTTAAGCTACTTGCTCATGTAAGAAGTATGGTCCTCATAGAACTTCTATGAATACACATTTTATTTCACCAAAAGGCACCAAATTCCCATTAAGAATTACACCATCCTTCAAATGTAAGACAGTGGTCTGTCTCTAAGGTGGCTCTCTGGCATATGAATTCTGGATAGAAATTATTTTAGCACTTGACCCAGATGACCCAAATCGGACAACAAAAGCCACAATCAGGCTTAATCCTAATACACAATCCAGGCAACAGATAAGGTATTAACTCTATGCTGACTAGCCACCTCCACACGTATATTCAACTTAAACAACTGGTGTATTAATTATTGAAATGTCAATATATGAATTGCCATTACAAAAGAAAGTTCTGAGGATCAGCAAATACAAAGGAACTTTAATTCTAAATTTCCACAATTACAGAACAGAACCACAGAAAAGGACCAACACTTTAAAAATTCAAAACTAAAACTTAAAATAGGGAAGTTATAAATACACGGACATTGTCCTACTTTAACTACATCTTAAGTGACCATTGCCAGTAGGTATTTCTGGTTGTATCTCAGCAACTGCTTACCTGTATCTGTGATAATGTTTCCTTGTAAAGAACTTGCAAAATACAGAAAATTGACCTTCCAAATGAAACAGTAACAGATACTATTACTATCCTCCTTCACAAACTCCAGCATAGTCTTACAGCTGTTGCACAACAAAGTAGCTCTGAGACAGAAAACACACCTCACCTCTACTAAATATCTCCTGAAGCTTCTGGTCGCTGATCAGTGCATTGACAGATTCTCTTAGTGAAGGCTGCTCCTGCAGAATCTGATTTTGACTCTCTGTTGCCATCTGCCAAAAACAAACAGTTTTAACAAAGTATAGTCTTCTAGGGTAATAGAATCATTAGGTTTTACAGGACAGCTCTTCTTGGATTGCAGTCAGAGACCGACAAACAAGAAAAAAAAAAAGGAAAATTAAGAAAAATATTACTGAACATGCCAGGAGGAATAAAAGAATTAACTATGCAAAAGCTGTTGCAAAACTTCTTCTGCAATTATCAGCTACACAATGACAGACAGCTCTCCAACTGAACAATGTAGAGAGTATTAGTGCTTTTCGCATGCAAATGGAGGTCAGTTTAAGGACCTGGATATGCAGGGAAACAAACACAAATACGTGGCAGGGCAGTGAAAGAAGAAAGATGAATATGTTGGTGGAACAGTAAGAAAAAACCAAAACTAACCTGACAAGCACAGCCCAAAGCTAAATTTACATTTTAACTGAACACAGTTCAAATACCTGAAATAAACGTAATCCACTGGCATCAGACAGGAAACGTAAATGTCTGTCCAGAAGAAACTCCACTGGGACCACAGAGCCTAACCCCAGCTTATCTACTAGAGGAGTGAAGGTCTGTGACAAACAACAAAAAAAAGGAAGTTACCAAAATGACTGAGCACACATACATGCCAACAACAATCAATTTCACAAGCTATTTAGATTTTAAAAAATTAAAAATTTTGATTTCTCAACTTGTACCGCCCAGTGCTTGAGTTTTAATGCAAAATATTAGTCATAATGTCTAAGCCAATAATTCTTGCATTACAAGCAGGAATTACATACAGTTGGATCCACTTTTTTATTAGATCTTAAAGCAGAAATGAAAGCACCTGTGGTGGTATTTGGTTTTTCATAGGTAAGGATGTTCTGATGCTCAGGCTAAAAAAGAAAAGCTTTGGTTAATGGTTCAAACTATCTAACATTTCAGATATAGCCTCATGAAAGGAGTGGTTTTATTCTTCTACAGAAGTTAACTGTAAGGAATTTATATGCTTATTATTAAATGAGAGAATTGTCAGCCAGTGTTGGGTGAAAAACTAAAGTTCATAGCAAGTGTACTATTGATGTCCAAGATGCAGAGCAAATCCCTAAGAATACCTAGTGGACTCAGAAACCTTGTAATAGTAGAATCAGACAACCTTATAACATAACTTGCTGATGGAAGAGGATGTTGCCAACCAGAGTCTTTGAAGTGTATTATTTGACTCATGCTCACACTTATATGATTTTAACACACAAGTATTCATGACGTTTTTCCCTTAACAGCTCTCATCAAGTTTGTTTACACTCCATTCTCCTGTACACAACAGTATAAATATAAAAATTTATTTTCTCAGTTTATGTAAAACTGTTTCCTGAAAGCAAAAAGGACTACAAAAAAGAGACCATGAAGAATGAAAACATTCACAAGTGATATATCTTAAACCAAAAAAATAAAAACCAAACAAAAAACAAAACCCCAACAAAACCCACCATCCCCCACACCCCTGAAACGTACCATCCCCTTTGTAATGCTAAGTAGTTGGTTATCCATTGCAAATATGTACTCTGGTGCTTTGACTAACTCCAATCTGCATTCTCGTGCAGTTATCTGGGTAGGCCTGTAGTTCCTAGCAAAAGCTTCAATGCTCAAGTGACAGTCCAGAGTACAGAGGATGGAAATATTTGTTCAGCAAGCCTACAGATAAAGCTTGAGTTGTAGTGGAAACACTCTGGAATCATTACACAGTCAGCATGCAGACTATAGTAACACCCCCAAATCAGTCAGATTCTGACCTATTTGGGAATCAACTGAAAGACACTGATCCTGTATAAAAACAGTTTCCCAGATGAAACTAATTGGACTTTATTTTTGGAGACAAGCTGGAAATACACTGAAAGGAAAACTTCACCTCTGGAAAAAACTCTCTCTACCGAGTCTCTACTGTAAAGGCATAGTTTTCTTCTGCCTTAAGCCAAATGCAATAAAGAAATCCCCAGAAAAAGATGCAGTGATGAACCTGCTCAACTTGATCATTTCACGGTGCCCAAGTGCCCCTTAAAACACTAAATTAGAATTCTACCAAGGCACACAATCCTTGACAGGAAAAAATGTTTCAGTGTACCCACGCAAAAATGTATTAAAAAGTAGAGTTAGATCTCAAGTAGTCCAAGGACTGTGGGAGGGGAAAAGAAACAAAAGAAGGGCCAAATAACAAAAATTAAACAGCATAAAAATGAGGAAAGGCTTCTCACATATAACGATCTTTCCTCTTCAGAAGCCACTGAGAGAAGAAATACACAAGGAATGCTCTTCACTATATACTACTCATCAGAATGTTTGCAGTATGGGTATATTTAGATATGCTAGCAAAAATATACCAACTTTGTTTTCGAGTATCATGACATGTAACTGCCAGGTAAACAGCAATATTATTAATTACATCAAGAAACACAAGAAAATTTTGCATGTCATGTTAGTTAATGCTGACAGCAAAACGGAAATAAAATTTTTAGATTAGAAGTGGCCAATTTATGGTTTATATGTCAGGCACAGCACGCAGTCTGTTCTATTCCCCAAGATGCCTTCTGGTATACCTACTTAATTGATGCAACAGCCTTTACCATACAGAGCTTCGGAGAGTCCTTCAGAAGACTGAACGGCTTATTCTCACAATTCAGAAAAGTCTAACATACACAAAGTTTTAAAACAGGGAGAAAATAATCTTTTCAGATACATAACACATTTCTTCAGAAACTAACTTGTAAATATCACATTTCTGTACAGTATGCCATAGCAATTTCTGGGGCAGCAACTGGAAGCGTACTGCCTCTCCAATGCTTTCCCAAAGGCACTATTAAGTGCCAGTTATGGAACTTCTATTAGTAAAAGTCCATCCCCAAGCAATTTTTGAACCTGCAAAATAGTGCCCTGTACAATAGCCAAGCCCTGAGTTTCACAGTGGAGTTGATGAAAACTTCTAAGGATCTAAGGGCTTCTGGTCAAATACTCACCAGTGCAGGCCACTGTGCCGGTGAGATTCGAGACCCCTGAAGCATAACTGGATCATTTCGTGGTGCCCAAACCAATGATCCTTCCAGCAGCAACACTATAACTTCTTCAGCATGGACTTTCACCCATGCATGTTGGTTCCAGTTACAGCCATCAAACTCCACAAAGATCTGATTTTAAAAAAAATTTAAAAGGTATTTTATCTCTTTTCAGACACTTAATAGAAAACAACATTCCTACAATCCTTACAGAAAATGAGACAGCAACTTTAGTAAGAAACAACAGGATAAGTATTGCAATATTAATACTGAGAACACATCTGCACAGCTATCAAATATTAAAAAAGCAATGGGAATCAAATTCACAATTACTAACCTATGAACAATTATTTATCCCCAAACATACATCACTGGCTCCAAATGCTGCGTTTTCCTATACAAAATTAAAGACATGAAAATTGTTCATTCCAGAATGCAGCTAATGACCCAATGCAAGCCTCTTTCACAGCAGGATTTTTTATAGAATTTCAAAACTCTTACTTGGCAGCTCAACAGACAGCCGGTATCAGTATGGTTAACTGACATTCACAGAACTAAATGCTTCAGCCTACAACACTTGCGTTTACAAAACCAGAAGTTTTGTCTTGTCTTGTACATTATTAAAGTTCCTGAACAAATGCAAATATTTTGGATGACATGAGATTACCCAGAATTACCTACTCACTAGATTTTTAATGACCTTATTTACAAGTGTAACAATATAAACCACACTATACACACTACAAATCTAAATCACTGTTCTGAGATATCCTCTTTTTTTCCTATCACACAGGACAACTGTTAAAGTCATATGAAATGACATAGCAAGAATGCTAAGGTTACAAGTTGCATTCCATGTCCTAACAACTGGAGCTATTAAGAGTTAGAAAAGTCACATTCCAATCTCTCATTTACAGAACTTACACACTTGCCAAATACAATCAAACATGTCTGATGAATGGTGAAAAAATTACTAATCGGTTAAGGATTAGCAGTTTAGTACTTTAAGCTGGACAGTCAAAACAGAGTTTTGTAACCATTACAAGATCACTGGGGAGCGACAAGGCACAGAGACAGGCACAAGGAGTTGTGGTGAACAGAGCTAAATCCAGCTGGGGCTAGTTGTAAGTGGTATTCCCCAGGGCTCAGTTTTGAGGCTGCTCCTGTTTAACATCTTTATTGATGATCTGGACATAGGGATTGAGTGCACCCTCAGTAAATTTGCAGACAACGATTCTAAGATTATTTGCCTTGTGATACACACACTCTTTGTATAATCAACAAGCTTTGACCTGGAGCTTAATGCCACCTTCTCAATAATGTGAAAATAAGAAACCAAAGCTAATCTTCTCATGTTGCAAATTCTTTAGAAGAATGTCTCAGAAACTGTCAGTCTCTCTCCAGAAGCACCTACCTCAATGCCATTTAGCATACTAAGCAACTCTTAACAAATGAAATTCATCTCTGACTACAATCATTAATGTCAAAATGAATAAGGTGGGCATCAACAAAAGCATGACATTCTGGAAGAAATTTAAGAAGACGTGCTAAGCATGCAAAAAACTGCCAAGAAAACTTGACTGTGCAAGAAAGTCTCCCCATCTTCCTTTGTGTTTTGCTAACAGAATGTCACTATCCAGTGTAGATGAGACACTCCAAAGGGACACCTAAGAGTGAATACTGGCATCAAGGCAGTCACTACCCAGCAGCACTACCTCAAAAGAGCATAATCAGTAACGAGACAGAAACAGGGTTCTTTTTCACCTCACTCTTCATCTGTGACTTGATAACCACATCAGATCTGCTAAGATCCTTTTGTGAATGTTTCAAGTCTCAATGAGTTTTCTCTACTGCAGTTACACTGCCAAAGAAGCAGATTTTCTTTTTCTTTCAAAGAAGATTTCTTTTTTAATAAACCCTGTAAACTTATACATGCTACAAGTGCAGAGGTATTCCATCCCCCTCATATCATCCCTGCTCTTTCCATTTCAGTAGCACAAATGATTAGAGAATACCTCATTACCCGATCAGGCCCTGAGAAAAGTAATTAGTGGAGCCATAGAAGACATTCTTTGCCACATGTGCGATTTTTCAGTGTGGATGTCTATCACGCATAAAACAGAGAAAACAGAACAAACAGCAGGAAAAAAAACCCTTCAAGGATTCACAGGACTTTATACTTAGGCCACCAATCAAGTATAGCAGATTGAGCAGAGCAAATGTACATCTACTTCTTTTGCACTCAGCTCTTCTTCACAGAACTATCTGTATTTTAATCACAAAGCAAATAAAAACGTACTTGAAGAAACGTTTGACATTCCATTTGTTCTTAAAAACCTCTTTTAACAAGAAGCATTAAATATAGGTCTACTGCCAACACCAATCCAGCCCAGTGTTTTGCCTTCAACAGCAGCAATATGAGACATTACTTAGGGAATGAGACAAAGCTTACACCACTTCCTGGTGTTCCTTCTCCGCATGCACTCTTTAAATACACAAAAGCATGCAAGTGCCTTGCTGCCAGGGAGAATGATCAAGGAACATGAACACCTCTACAGAATGGAAGGAAATGCAGAAAAATAGAGTGGCACAGAAAACAATTTGAAAATCCTAGACTCACGCAGCTCCAGTTTGCATTGAACCTTCCCATCATCCCACAGTCACAGTGAAAAGTCCCAGTCTGAAAACTCCTGTTTCAAAGTCCCTTACATTTGCAAGTCCCTCCAAGCTCCCCATTCAGTCCCAGAAAGACCTGAAATTCTGCAGCAGACATGCACAACAGGCAAGAACTTCTACACACCTCAGCACAACAGACAGGATAGGCACATTTTCCCATGTGCTTCTCTGCTTTCAAGATGACTTTCACGTAGCGCTTAAAGCTTAACAGCACACAAGTGCTAAATTCAGTCTTGTAGGGTATCCCTCATCTACTACATACAGCCTCCAGAAAAGAAGATATTCTTTCTCAATGTGACCTAGTTAGAAAAACTAGCTGAAATACCCTGACACTTCCAATTAATTCAGAGTTCTGTTACTTGCAAAGTATTTAAGTTTATTCCACAATCCAGATAATTTCTAAATACCAACTTTATTGCATGAAATCGCTTATGAATAAAATACTTTAAATTGCATGTTTTTGTTAAGATGTATAATCTACCTATCATGCACAAGGAAAAATATCTTCAGAATACATTCAATTATGTGCAGATTACTGTAAGAAATAGATAAACTCAAGACATAAAAAAACTTGGATAAGACAAAACATTCCATAGAAAAAATAACTTATTATACATTGGGGAGGGGAGCGTGAGAGAAGGGACAGTCCTTTGTACACCATCTACCTACCATGTGATTATTCCACAACAGTCCCTTACTCAAAACACTTTGTGTCCCAGGCCTCCTAACTTTCATAGTATTGTAGAGCCTGCCTATCTATTAAAATAATCATCTCTCATACTTCTGTTCCATGTAGGAAAAGCAGACACATTGAGTTATTTTGCCATTAGCATGCATCATGTACTTTTACAATCTTAGGAACATATTGAGATACAGCTCAACAGGTCTTTAATGATCCTGTTCATTTTGAGAAAGAGGGTAATACCTGTTTCCATTTGAAGAGGCAAACCGGTTTTCTAATAGCAGCATAGTTTTCCCTAAGGATTTCTTCTAGATGCTCTGATGATGGGACCACAACTAGGACTGACCTTTATATATATATATATATTTTTTT
>VXAC01007939.1:1287459-1332469 GCA_013399225.1 Rhipidura dahli | reverse complement strand
TTTTTTTGTGGACTAATCACAAATAGATTGCTACACATCATATCAAAAGTAAGAATGTCTAAGAGCTACTCTCTATAACCAAATTTTTACAGAGGAAAAAAAACCTAAAAATCTTCCAGAGGCTTTATTCTACCAGAAAAAGTAATGGCTTCCTAGAATTCCAGTATATTAAAGAAAAAAAAAAGAAAGACATGCATTTAAGTCTTATACTTCTTGTCTGTTCCCAAGATTTCTGCCCTAGAAGGATGCAGATATTCAACTGCAGTTTTGTATTTCTAAAATCCCAACGTGAGACTACAGGTTAGTAACTGAAACCATCCCTATAAGACATTATGAGAAAGGACAGGCAGGTAGACCAAAGAGTAGAAAATACATTTTTCCTAGCCTTTATCACACCTACTCCACATTTTTACCTTAGAAGAGTATTTCCTAAACAGTGGTTGCCTGCTTGGCGCCAACTTATGACTTCTTCTGACAGAATGAATATTAAAAACACTCTTTTCTGATAGTATATCATTGCCATTGTCACAACAGTGTTCATTATGCATGGAAGACTCCATGGAAGCACTGAATGTCCCACATTACTCTAAATTCTGCCTCAACTATTTTACACAGTTCACATTTTTCAGTTATTGCAGAGATTTTGAGAACACACTGTTTAGAGATAGCTACACCACTGAAACAGTATTAAGTGGAAGGTTGTTGATGAAAGGAACTGGGGAGAGAACTGCAGTGCTGAATGAAGATAATGAATTCACACACCAATGAAAATGCAAGAGTACTGATGACATGCATCCAATGCAGTCTGCTACAAGAGCAGCTCTTCAGCTGGATTTTAGCCCTGATACACTTTCACAGTTCAGATAGTCTCAAACACTTAACACATTTCCCTTTTGAAGAAACCCTTTCTGCACGGGTTTTTCTTTCGTCCTCCTTGAAGTTAGACAGCATTTTAAGTACATAACCACAGCTCTCAACTGCAAACATAGGGTGCCAGGCTGCCCAGATTTTCAAAGCCAAACCCAGCACGCTGCTTTCTGCTGACAGCCACAGGCTCAGTTCTAGAAGAAGGCCAAAGAAAGCAGCATCACTAGAGGATGGAGGTCAAGGAAACTTCTCAAAGTTGGAACTCTGCAAACAAGCCCAAAAAACTTACTGCAACTACTAATTTTTAAAAAACTAATCATAAAGAGAACTAAAACTCTTCACAAACACAGAACCTCATTCCTGCTCATTCCCATACCAGGATCACTAAATCAGACATAGCCCTCCAAAGCATGCCAGCAGTTACAGTGAGTGCCTGCAGAACTGATATATGCAAAGAGAAACTCCATCACTACACTTCAAGAGCTCTTTTTAGGATCTCCACCCAAGCGGTTCACTGAGCTATGCTAGAAATAAACCAAACAAATGCTAAAGAGTGCTTAAATACATTACACGAAGCCCAAACTCCCACAATTGAAAACAAATCTGAGACAAAATCAAATGGATGATCCTCACTCAAAATTTCGCCCTCAACATATATTTTCATAATTTAGGCTAAACGAGAATATTTAACATCTTCCCGGTGGAAAAACAAACAAACAAACAAAAAACCCAAGAAAACACAAAACAGCGTTCAGAGGTTATATACATACAGACACATCAGCACCAGAAATGTCCCAGACGTATTTGCTTCACACGTATGTTAATTCCAACCACCGCACCGACGGTGCCGGACCCCTCACACACCTGCCCGGTCCCTCCGCCGTCGCTCTCACCGCAGGCTGGGCCCGCCGCTTCCAGCCTCGGCGCGCGTCCGACGGGCCCGGCACAGCAGGGAGAGTTCGGGCCGTCAGCACAGTTCGGCCGCGGCACCCCGCCCGCCCCCAGTCTAGCACGGCCCGTGCGCGGCCCTCGCGGGAGGCTCGACCCGCGGCCCCGTCCACGGTACTGTGCGTCTCCCCCTCCCGCCCCGGGCCTCACCGCTAGGTCCTGGGGCACCGCTCCGCTCATGGCCCTCACGGTGCCGCTCCGCCAGGCCCGTGCGGGCAACGCAGGCCCCGGCTCCGACCCCGCTGTCTCGCCCTCGCCCGGCCCCGCCGCCAGTAGCAGCAGGAGCCGCTTTCCCACGGGAGAGGCCGCCGCGTCCGCCATCCCCGCCGGGCAGAGCCGCCGCCGCCGCCCGAGGCACCGAGAGGCTCCCGCCCCGCGCTGGGCCCGAGCGCCGCCCGCCGCCGTCCCGGCGTGCACTGCGCGATCGACCCGGCCCACCCCCACCCCTTGTTTTCCCGGCCCCACAACGCCCCGCGCAGGAGGGGCGGGACCCGGGCGGTCTGAGGGGCCGTCGAGAGGGACTGGCCCCGCGGAGGGGTAGGTGGGCCGATCGGCGGGCATGAGCCTTCCGTAGGCAGAATCTCTCACGACCGCCAAGTTCAAAACCTGGAATTATCGCAGAAATTAAGGAGTTTTAACCCAAATTTCGGGGTAAACACACAGAAGAACCAGTGCCCGCATCTCGGGCTGGATCCCACAGATAGCATGAGGAACCCCAGAGGACCGGAAGCCGCACAGGGCCGGGTGCTTCGCTTTCCAGTGAGGCAGATTTTGGAAAGGCGTGCATTTAGGAATTAAGATACAAAATCAGTATGTTAATGAATTCCGCTGTTTTGATTAGCTAAAACATCTGAACAGTTATCATGTAGCGTAGCACAATGTCCTAAACCTGCCCCTTTTCAATATGAACAACCACAAAATACTTAATCATCCTGCAGTTAGAAAAATGACATGCGATTTTTGTTTCTGCTTGTGCAGTAAAGGCACACTAGTACTGATATAAACGGGAAAGAGGAGCAGATGCTATACTCCGTACCAGTACAAGGATACTGTTGTGGAAGTAGGTTGTTGTTCTGCATGTATTGTTTCTTCACTCTGGCAGAGGCCCATTTGACACTGAATTAGCAACAGCAAAAGCAAATTGCTTGCTTTCACTTTCACTTATTCAAATAATTGTGCCAGGTTGTTTTAAGTAGATGATATTTCCTCTTTGTTACTTTCTAGTTAGAGGGATGCAGTGTACTGACTGGAATATGGGTAAGGCAGTGCCCAAAACCAGTTGAACAACTACACAAAACTTCAGAGTATCAGCGCCATCAGCACTCAGTGCTCTCCTCCTGTGCTGTCCAACATCTCTGAGCTTTGATTTACTACAAACCACTAGATTTACTAGCTCCCCCCATTTTTTTAAAGTACAATACCTACATGAAACATTACTGAATGGTAGCAGAGCCATTATGTCTTGCATCTGAGTGCCATGGTAAATCCAAGATCAGTACTAAATTCTTTGAAGACCAGTCTTTGCCGTCATATCTTAAGTTTCTTTACTGAAACAGTAAGATCATCAGCTATGCACCAGAAATAGTACCACCATGTGAAAGATTCCAAGTGCTCCTATGCCCCTTCCCATTCTACCAGCTCAGACTCCCATTTCCATGATAAAGCAGACCAGCATTTCCCATCTCCCAAGCACGGTGCTGGATATTCCAATGGCATAAAGCACCAGGTGGGCCAACAGTGATAAAATACACCAATACTGGGGGTTTCCTAGGTGTCGTTAATGACTGACCAAGACAGCATTGCCCATAAAGCATGAATTAAATTCAATTTATGAAATACCTAACAACTTTTCTATGCTAATTTTGTTGCACCAACCTCCATTACAAGTAAGAAAAATTGGTTGCATGGGCTGTGTGTCAAATTCAAATACTACTTTACTGTAAAAGGGTAGACAGCTAGTGCTCTTAAACTATATACTCAAATACCACAATTTCAGCTTGTGAAAAATCAAGTAAATAACTGTCAGCTTACATCCAAAGGTGTCCCTTAAGCACTGAAGAAGGCTTCTTCTCCAGACTGCCACCTTCACAGCCTTTACTGACGGTCATGCTCCAGAATACAAAGAAAGTAATTTGCCAGAGTGGCTGATCCAGAGACCGATTTTGTGGAGTTTACATAATTTGAGAAAAGTGGGACTGATGCAGACACTCACCTGTACAGGTTTTCAACCCTCCCTTTCAATATTGTATCTAAGGCTACCCCTTCCATAGACAGCAGCCATGTTCTTTGGAGAACTTTATTAAAATATATCCAAGAAGTAATCAAACATTTTCTAATGAGCCAGGAGAGAACTGAAGTGAGAAAAACATCTGTACAGAGGACAGTGCTGTAAGTTTTTGTTTACATGCTTTATTTCAATGTTTCACAGTTTAATCATTGTCTACAAAAATATATTTCTGAAACTCTGAGTCCTCTATAAAAAAAGCTGGTCAGCAGCAGTGACCCTGACAAACAGAATGTACCTTGGGATAGTGTGAGCACCTCCTGTAAGCAGATTAGTGTGGCTAGGGAACTCCTGCCTCGCCCTGGGAGACTTCTGTTCTTTGGGATTAAAGCTCTGCACTAGTCCTGAAGGAAGGCATTAAAAAAAAGTCATTCCACTTCTGTATACTGCATTAAGCTTGGAAGGGGGAGCTGCAAGTTCAGTGTATCACACAGCAAAGAGTGCTAACAAAGCACTTGGCACTCAAGGAAAGAAAACCTCAGGATGCTTTAGTACTGCTAAATTTTTGAGCTATCCATTCAGAACAGCCTTAGTCTGGTGATAATAGGTTCAGGCTGTCAGCAGAGGTACAAACGGCACACAAGCAGAGTAATCCTATAAATGCAAAGAGAGTCCTTCTTTGAGGACGAGATGAGGGTTCTGTTCATTTTTACCTCAACATTTTCTGCTGTGGCTTTAATCAAGGGAAAAATTAGTGTCATATCCAATAACAAGCCTACCCCATGTTGGATAGAACAGAGCCACTATCAACGCTGTCGGCTTCAACTCCTTGATACCCATAACTGGAAATATTTCTTGCAACATCAATCATTTAATTCCTATGCTTACCAGTCACTAGTGTATCTAGCCACCAAAATTTTTAACTGAGAAACTCAAGTTTCCCCCAAATGAGATCTTTCCACTCTTCCTCTGCTCAGTTATTTGACTGTCTATAGAGATACTTGCAGTTAAGAAGAAAAAAAAAATAAATTGCCTCTTCTAAAAAAATAAATCTATCTTGCATTGTGTTCTAGAAAAGACACGGTCAATGTACTCTGATCCTCAAAGCTCGTAACTAGAAGCCCCTTACCACAAAATAATCTCAGACCTGAACCCCTAAGCAGGGCAGGAATTTTCAGCAGCAAATAAAGAGTAGTTACTGACAGACTGCTTCCATAATGTGGTAATAGAAGATGAGCTCTCTGAAAACTTTTCCACACCTGCCTGTCAGAAGATCTTTCTGAGACAGCAGCTTGTGAAATCTGAATTTCCTAGAGATTAGAGAATTCAGGAAAGTGCTGATGGTTATTTTAGGTACATCTGCAATCAACGGGCTTCTGAGCTCCAGGCTTTTGTTCAGAAAAAGTTCTCCTGTAGCTCATGCCTACCACCAGTCTCAGTCTGATCTGCTAAACCTGAGCAGCCAAGGAGGTATTCGAATTTGAAGTAGAATCAGCATCATCCACAAAAACACAGAAGCCAAGAAACTTCACTGAGACAAATACCTTATCAAAAAAAGACACTCAGCACTAGAAAACTAGTATTATCTCACTAACGCTAAACAGCTAAAGTGTAAAATCTGTAAGAAAACACCTGAAGTTTACTTCTTGACAATTTTCCTTTCTTGAATGCTGGGGGAAGTAGAGAAGGGGAGGAGAAAGGAATGAATCACTGGATTAGTAATAAGCCATTACAGAGAAGGCAGTTTTGGAGAAAAATGTTTAACCAGGAAAAAAAAATCTGAGAACTTAGTTATTCTGAAAACTTTCCTTACCTTCCTAAACTAAACAGTCTAAACAGAGGATTTTGTCCATATTTTTAAGTTGTTTTTCCAGTCTGTTCCCATCTGTTCAGCTTCCAGTCGCAGACACACAACAGAGAGAATAATCAAGGGAGGCAAAGAGACCCACACATAGTCTCATATACATACATATACGGGTATGCCTCCCATATAGCACCTGCTTTAATATATCCAAACAACAAGAACAAATCGATCAGATACTGTTACATCTTGTGCATGGAAAAGCTATAACTGAAGTGTAACAAAATGAAATTAAAGGAAGACTTGGAATTAAAGAAAAATCTTCTCCTGTGAAACCTCTTTTGATGAAGGCTCCCCACCCCTCAAAGAAGCGATTGGTATTCAGTCATTTGTGAAATGGAGAAGACTTGCCAGCAACAATCCTGCCTTGGCTTCAGGTGAAAAGCTGAGAGTATTAATTCTCCTTTAGTATCACAAAGCCTATTCATGTAAAACAAACTGCTATCTTGCGTTGCCCTGCTGCCCTGCCCTGCTGCCCTGCCCTGCCATAGAGATGTAGTATATCATAGAATCATAGAATATGCTGAGTTGGAAGGGATCCATCAGGATCATCGAGTCCAACTCCTGGTCTTGCGCAGGACACCCCAAGAATCTCACCATGTACCCGAAAGCATTGTCCAAACACTTCTTCAACTCAGACAGGCTTTGTGCTGTGCCAGCCACTCAGACAGGTTTGGTGCTGTGCCAGCCTCCCTGGGAAGTCTATTCTAGTGCTCAGCCACCTTCTGGGTGAAAAACTTTTTCCTGACTGTTAAAGGCTGCCTTCTCCACCAGCACAGACAAGTGGAACGTTATTTCTAGCTGATGCAATTATGCAAAAAGAAAAAGAAATCTGTATCTTAAAGCTTAGAATTCTAGCCTGATGGATCCCTTGTGGATAAACACTGCCATAGCGTACGAACTACTTGTGTGTGAGGAACCAGCAACTACAGCTGCACATTATTGCTACTTGCTGTCTCTCAGTGTGAGCTTTTCCCATTTCTGCATTTTCTTACCTTCTCCAAGTTATAGACTCCAGGGTGAACCATTATGAAGCCTTACAAACATGGTGGCCACCAAGATACATTTGATGACATTTTAATCCCTTCCAAATTATTTAAAGGCTGGCTTTGAGACTGTTACTTTTAACTTCAGGTCTAGAACTGCATAGAGAAAAATTCGTATAGTCAAGAACTAATAGTGTCTGTGCTATGCCTGTTCTCACAGGAAATGTTAATTAAAACAAATTAAGTAACACACAAAGCTTAGCCTGGCTGCATTCTATCAAGGGCATAATGAAGACAATAGTCACAACTTCTCCAATTCACTAATATTTTTTCTAATATTCCCCATGGCTACACTTAAAAGAGGTTCAGCCAAATTAAATTTAAGCTAAAAGTCACAACTGAAAAGTGTGCACCTAAGTCTGGTTTGGAACACTGAGGACCACCCCTGATCAGGCGGCTTCACTTCCATTTTCAAGCGCACAAAGACAGTTCCCTGTGTCAGATAACTGAAGCAGATACATGGGAGAACTGATTTGTTAAGTCAAAGGGAGGCAAGGTCACTGCTGCCATGCCCCAAAGAAGGAGAAAGATTCATTACGAAATTATAACTAAAGGGTTACAAAATAAAGGCAAGAGCTAAAGTTTGTCAGCAATGAAATGCATTCTCCTGTCGCATGTGAACAGGAAACAGTGTCTGTAGGGTGTTAAAGAAGGTCCTAGGAGGAGATGTCCTCCTACTTTTTTCTGCTGCCAAAGGAGAGGAGAGAAACGCGCTGCTATTGGTCAGCAGGAATCTCTCTGTCTGCATCCAGTTTGCTTGTCTCTCCTGGGGAAGGGGTACGTGGTGCAGAGTGAGAAACGGGAGGGATCCCATGAGCTACAATCCCTTCCACTACTGGTGGTTCTGGTAGCCCAGGGTTGGCTACTCCCACTACTCCTGGAGGAAACCTAAAACCAACAAAAACATAGAAATTACAAGCTTGTCCAACAGAGTTAGTCAAAGGAAAAGGAGCCACGTCCTCAGACGTGCTGTAAACAAATCACTCTTTCTAATTCCTCTCAGAAATGCTCTGAGATAGAACACAGGAAAAGTCTCCAGAGCTGAAGAGTAGCAGTGGTATCCTAATGCCAAATGATACCTGTTTGCAGGCAGACTGAAACAGTCTGAGGTCACATACTCAGCATTTGAAAACAGATACAAAATTTATCTCCAGCTGAAAACATTGTGAGGCACTCTGTGGAGGTACCTGGAGGGCTAGGAATTCCCTCCCCATCAGCAGGAGGAATGTAAGCTGCAGTTATCCTTCACTGGGCTTCAAGACAGAAGTAGTAAGAAGCTGAACTAATAAAACAGCTAGATGCAAGACAAAAAATAGGAGAGGGATGGTCATGAATTGCTAATGAACTATTCTTCCATTACTTCCATTCTGCTTCCCTATGGCCTCTCCATATATACATCTCAACCTCCGTAGATCTCTCATAGAAGGAAGAAAATATATTTCCTGCTTTGCAGATGGGAGACAAACAGAAGGGAATCAACCTGCCCGCAATCACTTAACAGTTCTGTAACAGATAAACTCACATACAGTCTATTTAAACTATTGAACAAATCCACTGGACGATGTCTCAGTAATAATCCGTATCTGGGCCACAGGTAAGAACTGTGCTTTTTTCATATAGCCCTAATGATAGGCACAACTTCTAATGTTGAGTTCCAGTCCTTTTTCTGGGGCATTCAGCAGGCTTTCTTATATTAAGGTATCTCTTGGGCATGTCTTCCAAGGATTTGGAAGTATTGACCAGTATGCAGCTGGAACTAAATATGACCAAGTACATGTTAAATCCTAGTAGAGCTTTAGAAGAGATGCTGTTAAGTTTTGGGAAAGAGTTCATATAGAGTATATAGGAACAGAGACATACCTATTTGCAGGTACAAGCAGTTCTCAAAGCCCTGGCCTACTTCAGCAGGAAGATATGCTTGGATAACCTACGTATCTCACCTGTAAGCTGCAGCTCCGTTGAGTTCTGGGTGGACAGTTGCAGGATCAATATTGGACCACTGAGCTGCTAACAGCAAGTACTCCTTATTAACACAGTTTCTCAAAGCATCAGGTATGTGACCTGCAAGGGCACCAAGAATGACAAAAGAACCCCAGAAAACAGGTAGGAGAGACTTGTTCCCTGCAGCATTTACAAAGGAAAGTAGAAAGGAAAAATGCAAAATCTTTTTCATCCACCTCCACATGGCATGGGAGACTCTCCTCTAAGCATCTGGTGTCTGGAGATGGCAAGAAACTGATCTTTTCTTCCCACTTCTATCATCTTGTGAAAATTATTGCCACAAACTGCAACTGCCAAGCCTCACCTTTTTCAAGAGACAACATGTACTACTCAAAGAAAAAAGCACACACTAAATCGTCAAAGGAATTATTGCAAAGGACTTGGAATAGGTAATAAGGCTTTCCCAGGGAGAGAAAGAGCCATTCTGAAATTAGGTACAAGAATTCTCAGAAGGCAAAGATACAATTATCAACTCACATTCCAGTTCCAGAAACCAGTTAATAAGTCTAAGTATTCAGAAGAATCAGCATAATCCTTGAATTGAACTAACAAAAAACCACTAATTCGGCAGCAGCTGCAAATCTTCTTCATTACCTGTAATAGCTCTGCGGATCTCTTTAGCTGCGTCTTCTCTGGATTCAATGGAAGCCTGTTCACTGTACCAGGCAGTATGAGGGGTGCAGATAACATTGGGTGCATCTTTTAATGGCCCCTGAGCAAAACTGGGGGGAAGAAAAAGGTTTTTTTTCCAGAAGTGATAACCCCATCTGTCCTCTTGGGCATCACTGTAACCCAAATAACAAAAAAAAAAGCCAAAAAACCAAAACCAAAACAACAACAACAACAACAAAAAAAAAACCAAACCCAAAACAAGAAGAAGACAAAAAAACACCACCAAACAAAATACCCACCAAACCACCAAAAGAATCATCCAGTTTAGATGAACCACCAGATAGCAGCAAGCATGCAGGTACAACATTACCTGAAAGGCTCAGACTCATGCACATCCAATGCTGTTCCTCTGATTCTCCCCTCTTTCAAGGCTTGTGCTAAGGCTTTCTCATCTACCAATCCTCCCCGGGCTGTATTCACTAAGAAGCAGCCCTGACGCATCTGGAAGAAGAAAAATATTACGTGCATTGAGAATGAGACTCCTCACAGAAGCTAAGTGAATCTTGGGAAGTCTACTGGAAATGAGTAGGAATCTGCAGTGATTAGATGAGGCCTGGAGGAACTAGGAGTGCTCTCACTGCAAAGCTTACCACAGGGAAAATGCCTGCAAGCAATGCTTGAGAAATTTGCTTTAAAAATCAACAAACAAAACCACAAGACATCAAGGGCAAAAGTGGAACTCTCAAGTTCTGCACTCCATATTCATCCTACTACATTAAAAAAGAAAGAGAACGTGAATCATGAATCAAGTATCCAGCTATACAGAACTGGACTACAATGTCCAAATGTCTCTCATAAAAGCATGGGAAATCATCCATAGACTAGTGGAGTTTAGCCCGAGACTGACTTTGCAGTGGGCTTGGGCAGAGAGGCTTTGGCAGTGCTGTGTAAAACAATGTACACAGTCCCAGCCACACCACGCCTAGCTCTAGTAAATTATTTTAAAGATAATTTGAAATTATGGAATCGCCTAAAATATTCTTTATAAAGGAAACTACTTTGCAAGAAGAGCCAATCCTATTCTCGTAACATAAAATTCTATATAGCACAAAGCACAGGCACCCGGATCCACACGCGCCCAGCCTCCAAAGACAGCAGGAGGCACACAACAGAGGCAGCAGGATTCACACGCTCTCAGCCTCTGTGAAAGCAGCAGTTCCGGTTTACATTCATTTCCACAGTGCTCTGTGGGGGAAATCAAGCTCCTGCTGCACCTGTTTAATAGTGAAGTCATTGATGAGGTGATGGTTATGTTCATTCAGGCTGCAGTGCAATGTGATGCAATCGCTGTGCATTAGTAGATCCTGCAGGGTTCCTACTCGTTGTAAACCCAAGGATCGCTCCACTCCATCCGGCAGATAGGGATCATAGAAAATCACGTTGAAGCCAAAGGACTTGGCTCGCAGAGCCACTGCCTGTCCAACTCGGCCTTCACAAAAGAAAACCCACAATCATCAAGGAAAGGTAAAACAAACTTTAAAGACAAGATACTGGGGTAGACTGGGAGCCTACTCTGAAGTTTATTGCCAGGGCCCAAGGCATTGCAGCCCTGGAAACCCCTAGGATTGCCATAGGGATCCAGAGGAGGTTATTCAGTGCTGCTCCTATGTAGCTAATTCTAGTTCTTCCCCATGCAATAGCCAGAGCTTAGTCAAGAAGCACTTGTTTTCAAACCAAATCTGGACTCTAAGTCAGAGATAATAATCTGGCTACAAGAACTTGGAGAAGGACTTGGTAGCCCCCTTTCAGGCAGCTTTGTTACTGATACAGAGCCTAGCACACAGGGAAACAGTTACCGAGAAGAGCTGTATGAATGTTCCAATTCTTCTAACCATGTGAAATTGAAAGACGAATACCCAATCCCCTGACATACACCCAGCTCTTGAATATATCAAGAATAGGGCACTAGCATTCCTTAGGAGTCAGTGTGTTTCACAAAGAACATCTGTAGAATTATCACTTTTCTCAGTATGTGACTCTTAGCTTCCCAAAAACATTCACAAGTTCTCTTTTCAGTCTAACAAGTCCCACCACTTACCTAGTCCAATGATGCCCAAAGTCTCCCCACGGATACGCACAGCACCTCCAGCCACCTCTCGAATCTGTTCTACACTTGAGGCTCGATTCCCTTCCCGCAGAGCCTGATGTAGCCAAGTAACACGGCGATAGAGGTTCAAGATGTGGCAAAGGGTAGAGTCAGCAGTCTCCTCTACTGAGGAGGATGGGATGTTGCAAACTGCAATCCCTACAAACCCATAGAGGTCATATAAGATTTTAAGCATCACAATTCTAAACCAATATAAAACTCTTTAAGCATATAATGTTGAAAGATAATTCCGTACTCCAGAAGTCAAGAAACATAGGATTCATTTCAGAACCTCACTCTACAACAACACAGATGTGACCGGCCATCTTTTCAAACCCCAGGAAATACCATTCCTTCCTTATAAATATCTATTTGATTGGCACACTCCCCAAAAACAAACAAACAGGCTGAAATGAGAAAACTGGACCATACAAGTGATACAAGCAACTGTTTAAAGAGATCTGCATTCAAAAAGATGCACTCCTTCCACAGATACTCCTGATAGATTAACAGGCAGACTGTAGAAGAATTGAGACAGATGGCTGAGCTCTTCATGCCTCACAGTCCAGATGCTCACTGCAAGCATCAGCCTCCCTAGGAGCAACAATAAGTAACTAACTCATTAAATGCAGACAGGAGCCCCAGGAGCTTCTTTAAATCCATCTGAAGTTACGCTTAAAAACAACACCACATAACACTCCCACTCTATAATAACATACAGCCACAAGGACCCATGGCTACAACTACCACATAAACTAGTAACACTGAGCTGAAGTTCTAGAAGCAAAAATTACTGTCAGAAAAGGGAAAGATGGAACACTGTATCAAAATCTGGTAAGTCCTGAGCAGTCTATTAAAAAAAAAAAATAGGAAGGGGGAAGCTTCACTCCTGCTATCCTTCCTTCAACAAACCAGCCAAGAAATAAAAATAATTAGATGGAAAAATGGTCTCTTCCCAAATGTAACCCTAGCCACTTGCCAAACGAAGGCAACTCTTCTGCCTCAAAAATTCACCACCTAGCTAAAAACTGGAAATAAAATCTAGGCAATGGTTGAAGGCATCATTGTTTCATAAGCCCATTCAGAGAAGACATTTGGTGAAACTCACACTGTGCTTACCCACGACAATTAGGAGAGCAATGGCCACAGACAATCCCAGATATCTGACTGCTTTTCTCGCTCACATTATTTCCAGTTGTGCCATAATGTCACACAGACCACTCAGAGGACATGAGTAAAGGTGATAGAAAAACCCAATTTCTCTTAATCTCACTGGTTACCATCTCATTCAACTCCAGACAAGCCCCATGCATCCGTTACACAGCCAGACACAGATTTGTGTTAGCATGCAGTATTAAACCTAAATGTAAAAAACGCGCAAACACAGACAACAGCCCTTTGGTCTGAAGATTCAGAACACACAAGAAACAGTATCTTACCTCAGAATGAATTAAAAGGCCTGGCTAAGCATGAAAATAACCATTAATTGTCCATGAAAAAGCAAATCTGGCCACATGTAAGGGTCATCATACTATCGTTCCAAAGCAAAAGTGGCAAGCAATGGTATGATGGTAAAAGAACTTTGACTCATTTCACCTTGGATTAATGAGTGTGCAGTGGGGGAAAAGGGAATCTTTGAATCTGAATGAATCAAAGATATGGATGGTGACCTTAAGAAGAAAAATGTAAGACTAGGTTAGGTTCCAAACTCAGCACAAATATGTAAAGGCTGGATGAAAGCCAAGGACCTTGACAGCAACTCTTGAGACTATTCCTTTTGAATCATCCAGATGAAAAGGCTCTTTTGACCCAATTCAAGCACTAGCCCAATACACACTCTTCATTTATTTGGAATTCATCTGTTCTTACAGATCTGAAAATTGCAACGCTTACTTATTTCAATTTTATATACTAATACCTGTATTTGATTTAAGCTTAACAAGACCTGCATTATATTAAGGAAGCTTTTGAATCTCTTACACTTGTAAAACTTGAAAACTAAGGGGAAGGGTACTTAGGTGATCCACCTCACCTCGGAGACTAAAAGGTCCAGAAGTCTCACTCACATCTGTTTAATAAATAGCAGCTTTTTGTCACCTGATCCAGATGCTTTTCAGATACCTAGGGTTCTAAAGGTATAACTAATATAGTTTTGAATCAGAACCTACTTGCATATACAAAATTAAGAAGAAAACTCACTAAGCATTCACAGTGAGTTTATCCTGCATCAGCATTTGCAGGAGGCTTTCAAACATCACTTTGCTCAGGGATCACAAAAAAAAACAAAGTCACTTCACTAAACGTTACCTAGACACCATATTCAAGAACCAAACAACAACAAAGACACGAACATCTGTAGCAGAGCAGCCTGAAAACTGAGAATCTTTCTTTTAAGCCACCTACCAGTCCCGCTATTGGTCAGCTTCCTAAAGACACCTGATACTGAGCAGCTCTAAATCTTTGTACATAAAAGTTTTTAAATATAAAGCACAAAAACACGTGCAGCGTTCCATTTCACATTAAATTCTGATTGCAATAGACTCCTAATGGTGTCATCATACCTAATTCTGCAGCGGATTTGATGTCAACATTGTCATAGCCACTGCCAATACGCACAATGACCCTGAGGGCTTTGAATTTCTCCAGATCCTGACGAGAAAGGGTAATGGTGTGATACATCAGAGCGCCTACTGCTTCATTCAGCACCTATAACAAAAACCAGTCCAAATCAGTATGTCGTTTGGTTACCTAAGAGGCAGAACTCTACTTCTGAATCTTGCACATTTTCTTGCCCACCTTTTCATGGATTTCCTGAGTTGACTGAGCATCACAAAATGCCACTGTAGCAACATCCTTCAAGATGGGCATCTCCACAGTGCAATCTCGTCCATCCAGGAGTGCAACCAGTGGCCGTGCTGGCATTGGGCCATTCACAATAGGAGGCCGTATGCCTATTAAGAAAGTCAGCAGGAGTGAGTACATGAAATACAGGAACTCTGAAAACCTCATCTGCTAGTGCAGTAAGTCACTAACAGTATTTAGGAACAGCTTAGGCAAAGCAAAAGACAAGAATAGGAAACAAACACAGGGAAAAGAGGTTAGGATAGAACCCATAACCACCTCTGCCACCACTTAATACAGGAAAATAAAGCGTGTTTTATCAGTGGGATAATAGAGGTGATCTACTCAGCAGCATGCCATCTTACTCCAGGCTCCTGAAACGAGTGACAAAAGTCGCTTCACAACCTCTCCCCAGTGACCTGCCTCCCCCCCCAACCCAGTATGCCCAAATACTATTTGCCCCTTAGGTGAGCAGAACTTGTACGTCCACAGAGCCTCCGACGGTCACTAGCAACCGGCTCTTTCCAGAAGGCCGTAGGCAGCGCCTCCGCGGGCGACGGGGCCCTGCTCGCCACAGGCCGGGTGGACGCTCAGCCCCACAGGCGCGCAGCGGCTGCGTCGGATCCCCGAGGCATAGGGCAGGTGCCGCTCCCCGCCGCCCGCAGCTGCCGCCGCCGCCGACGGGCGCCCGCCCCGCCTCACCTTCGCAGATCCGGTCCAGACGCTGCCGCTTCACTTTGTGCCGCTCCATGGGCCGGGCGGGGCGCGCCGCCCTCGGCGCCGCGGAAGGACCCGAGACCCGTCACTCGCCGCCCGCGCCGCTCCGGCGGAACCGGAAAGACGAGACGGGGCCCACGCGAGCGGCATCGCCCCCACTGAGGTGCCGCGCACTTCCGCTTCCGGTCCGCGGACCTTGGTGATGTGGGGCGTGCGGGGCCCGCCGGGACGGGACCGAATGGGGCTGGGCCACTCCGGGGTCGTTCGGTACTCCCGGGTCACAGCCGGCTCCGGGCTGGCTGGGGCTGCAGGAAATGGGCCCGGAGGGTGGTTACAAAAAGCTGGGAGGTGGATCCTGGGATGTAGCTTCAGTTCTTCCTAGGAAGCTCTCTGTGCATGAGACAAATCAGGGAACCATTCAAAGCGGTTCTGCTTCTGTTTGCCACCTTTGCAGCCGGGTCTTCCACACCTGCCCTGTGCTCCTGGGAGTGGGTCAGTGCTGCAATACCCGCTTATCCTGAGAATCCACTGCATAAATCACAACAAGGACATCACAAAGCCAGTTCTGTACAGTTTATTGAAGAACAAAGTCAAGCTATTTATTACACAAACGTTCCTGGTACCTGAAGTCCATACAGCTGATCTACTTTCACACAGCCCTTTTCTTCAATACCTCCCAAATTCCATTCAGCTATGCCACGATATGTTTTAATAGATCTGTGTGAGTTCTTCCTGCTCTCTCGTGGAGTTTGGTGGGCAAAAAGCAACGTGATAATTGGAACCGCCAGCTGGTGACTATGTGTTGGGAGGAATGGGTTAAAAGTTAGATGACTGCCTGTTGAGGAGGGGTGTAAACACGAAGCTGGGAATAACCCTTGCTAAACCAGTGTGAACACTTTGGTGATCCTCTGGCATGAACCCAGTTTTCTCCCCTTGTGTGCCTGTGCCAAGGGGTTGCTTTGGGGATCCCCCAGTTAGCAAGGGAAGGGAAATAAATTACTCTTTGGGGTTTAGCCATGGGCATGTGGCTGTCCTGGTTGCTGCCTGCATGTGCTGACACACACTCAAGCACTTAAACAATAGCAAGGTAAGAATGTCTGGCAAAGATAGAGTGCTTAGAAAAATGTATTTTCAGGGCCACTGGGTTTGATGACCCCTAAATATCTCAGATTATTTCATGAACTGGTTGAAATCATGACAAAACCATAAAGAGTGACTCTGATACCAGGAACCTGGAAGAGGCAAAAATCCGCCTGTATGAAAAGAGACAAGAGGATAGGCTAAGGAATATGAATTAATGACTTTGCCTGTAATTTTAAAAAAATAATAATCTGGTGCATGTAAATTGTTTGTGGCCATCAGTGAAACTATTACTTGTTTCCACCAGTTGTCAAGAATTAATCCAGTGTCAATGCTACATGCATATATATATATGTGCTGCCCGCCCCGCTGCTATATGCAGCTACTAAAAAAACCCTGGGTAGTTTTACCTATTAGGTTTGCATGCCAAACCTCAGAGGCAAGCCTTCTAACACATTACCCAAACAGCCCTGGTCTTCTGGAGCACAATTGCCTATGGCCCGTGGAGTCGCCCTTTACATTTATGCTGGATGACCTTCACGTCTGTATAAAAATTGCAGTTAAAATCTCCTCTAATGCATTCAGGTATCCTTCTCACCTGCCAATACTCTTGCTGATAGCTCTTCAGGCAAGTACTTTGTTGGATGCTTAAAAAACCCACAAGGGATAAGAGGCAAGAGAGGATTTTTCTGAGGACAGACAAAGAAATTGGAAATCCTAGCAACCTTGTTGCCAGGGGCAAAATTAGTAAAGAAAGCCTCATCTGTCAGCAGCTGATATAGCAGCTCTGTGCTGTGGTCTAAAGTCCTGCCATGTATCAGAACCATAGAATAACAGCATATGCTCAGTTGGAAAAGACCCATCACCATCCTCGAGTCTGATTCCTGGCCCTATGCAGGACATGCCAAGGATCCCATGATGTGCCTGAGAGCATTGTCCAAAAGACACCTGCTTGGCACTGTGACCACTGCCCTGGGGAGCCTATTCCAGTGCTCAGGCACTCTGAATGAAAAACCTTTCCCTGATATCCAGCTGAAACCTCCCCAGCTCAGCTCCATGCCTTTTCCTCAAGTCCTGTCACTGGTCATGAGAGTGAAGTGACTGGCACCTGCCCCTCCACTTCCCCTCACGAGAATGTTGAAGACTGCAATGAGGTCAACCCTCAAGTCTCCTCCAGGCTGAACAAACCAAGTGACCCAAGTCATTCCTTATAAGGCTTCCCCTCCAGACCCTTCTCCATCCTCGTGGCCTCCTTTGGATGTGTTCTAGTAGCTTCATGTCTTCTTAATATTGTGCTGCCCAAAACTGCACACACTACTCCAGGGGAGGCCACACTACTGCAGAGTAAAGCAGGACAGTCATTTCCCTTGACTGGCTGGCAGTGCTGTGCTTGATGCACCCCAGGATATGGTTGGCCCTCCTGGCTGCCAGGGCATACTGTTGACTCAGTAGGAGTGGCTTGTACCTCAGTCTTTCCTGGCAGTCTCTAAAGCACCTAATGCTGCTGATAAGATGTAAAGTAAACAGCCCCTGTGCTGTTGCCCTGCCATGTGCCCATCTCTGTTATAAGCAAAGAGGACAAAATTTACAGGAGTGATTAAAATAAGAACTTGCTAGCTCTGGTTCTGTGTTCCACAGCACTGAAAGGTAGTGGAAGTGGCAGCAGAGTGGGACCACTGATTGATCTTTGTGGCCTAATGTGGCCTTGAGTCCTCAGTCTCATGGCCTGAATGAATAGAAGTCCAGTCCATTTCACTGTGGAAAGCAGCTGCAGGACTGCTGTCTGAAACAAGTGGAAATAATCTAACCCATGTTCTTTAACTTGATTGCTGCAATACCTGTTCAAGTACCTTTCCAGCCTACAGGAAAGTAAAATCTTTGGTTTGGTTCCTGTCCTGGTTTTGGTACAGATCAGTGGGAGGGGGCACGGCCAATACCCTAATATTATTTGATACCACCTCACATCATTGCCTGGGGGCAGAGAAAGGGACTGTCGCTTCTGAGGAGAAGCAGTTCATTCTGGTGGGGGAAAGCATGGTTGGGAAGAGCCAATCAGTATCGTCCATGCAAATTTCTTGTCTTATAACAAATTTCTTTGTCTTATAACTTTTGTTATTAATATTGTTGCTGTTGCTGTTCCTTATCTCATTGCTGTTTCTTATCTCCACCTGTGATCTTTGCCTTTTGTTCTTCCAATTGCAGCAAATTAGGGGAGCAAGCTGCACTGTTTTAGTGGGAGCACTAAATTGGGAAATACCATTCCAAAACCATGACAGTTCCATTATTTTTCTGACTACCTTGAACAGCTATAACCCCTAAGGCCTGGGTCTGTCTTGCCACTGCCAGATCCATTGTCCTGCAAGCTAATTAAGCTTCACTTGAGACAAAGAGGGACAATATGCATTATTGATATACCTGGATTAGAAAAATGGGCTCACAGTGCATCACTTAAAATAGCTTTGAATCAAAATACAGTGTAATGCATTATTAAAACTACTTACTTTGTCTATGTTTTTGCCTCTGAAAAAATTTAGACTTAAGGTAGTAGAGCAGTGCTGTTCTAAGGTAATCCTTTCTTCTCTTGAAATAGTATTTTTGCTTTCCTTTCACAAATAATTTTTCTTCTGCTCATGACTTAAATTGCTTCTGTCATCCAAGCATGTGCACACTAACCATTGCCTTAACTAGTTGGTGAAAAGGGACTTAGAGGGTCTCTAATCCAATGTCTTTGTGCTAGTCAGTACTCACACCAACAAAAGACCAAGTCAGCTGTAGCTTTTTTGCAAGTTGGGATACAGACTCTGATATGTCTCTAGACAACCTGTTCTAGCACTGCTCCAACTTCTTAGTGAAAAAGTTTTTCTTTTCTAGCACCCAGCCTGAACAACCCAAAATGGAATTTATGGCCATCATCATTTCTTGTATCACCTGCCATTTGGGTTTATTGCCTTTGCAGCTCACCTTCAAGTAGCTGTAGGGCAGTAGCAGACTGTCTCTGAAACTCCTCTTTGCCAAGCAAACAAGCCCAGCTCTGATAATCAATTTGTAGGTCATGTACTATCATCTTGGTAGTCCTCCACATTCCTCTTGAACTTTAGGGGCAGGAAACTGCACACAGCAGATCAGTGTCACACCACTGCTTGGCAGACATGAATAACTTCTTTCAGTCTCTGGCCATGTTCTTCCTAATACAATATGGTGTGTGGGTTGTTATATTCACAGCTTACTAGTATCTATGGCAACTTTCAGGTCCTTCCAGCAGACTGCTCCTTATCCACTCAGTCCTCAGCCAGGAAAGATGCAATGGGGTCACTCTGCCCTGTTTCAGAACTCGAGTCTCCTTCCTAAATGTCATAAGGCACCTGTTGACCTAGTTCTTTCATTTCTCAAAGTCCCTTTGGACTGAAGCTATGTTGTTCAGCAGGTCCATTGGTCACCCTGAATTTTTCTCATCATAAATTTCTTAGTTTCCTTTTCCTGTAGAATGACTTACAATTATTCTTACCAAAGATACATTGAGCTGTATGACTGTACTTAACCAGAAAGACACTTAGACATCTCCAACCTTTCTGCTGTGAACCACACTGAGGCTAAAATACAAGAGCAGCTTTGAATTCTTAACTCATAGTAGGAACAAAAGAGTAAAACTTTGTCTGAGCCAGAAGTGGCCAAGTATCCCAGTAACTGAAGCACAAAACTATGGGTAGCTGCTATGGATGTCAAACCCGTGAATCTTCTTTGGCAATGAGCAGCCAGAGCTGTTTAGGGTTCTAGCACTCATGCTAGGAGATGGAGGAAGTTTTTATTTGGTTTTCCATAAACACAGACATCAACTTCTGCTGGGCTGTTTGCATTAGGTTAATATTTCTGTAGTGTACAGGTGTTACTATTAGCTGTGAATGTCTGCTGTCTGTCTCTAGCCCTGTAAAGAGCAGTGTGGTGCTGTAAATATTAGCCCAGGCAGAGAAGTGTTTGCTCAGCCTTCCTCTGTGCTGCCTCCCCCAGTAGTTCTCTGATAGTACTCCTGACAAATGGACCAGACTCAGCATCTTTTGCACTTCCCAGTAACATGCTCTGGTTTTGACTTGAGGGGGGTTGTAGTGGTCAAATCCTGAAAAAAAGCAGCAGAAGCACCAGTGTACTATAATCTTCATAAGATTAGTACTATAAAAAATAAGGTACGACTAAGTAACTCAGCACCTACAGTAAACAAAATACCTCTTTGGTCAAACCTCCTCTTCACTGGCTGTGGCAGTCATGGATATAGAGATGAAAGGTCTAGCATATCACTGGAACTGCTACTTGCTTTAATACAGTGATATACAGTATTTTCCATTTGAAGAATTCTCTCATAGCAGTTCCCTGCAATAAGCAGGAGGACTAATCTTTTTTAAAAACTCAAGAAGAGGAGAGCACCACTGAATTCGATTGTGAATACTTCATGTATTTGCAGTAATTACTTTTTCCACTGAAGCTTTTGGGATGATGGGGTAAGTCTCTCTACTTATGCAAACAATTGACTTACAAAATGTTTCCCATTTCCCTCATTTTCATATACTAATGTTTGACATGCATGTGTTGGACTTTAACTTTTTCCCATTGGTTAATTTGATCTTAGGATGCAAACTAAAAGGAAGCATCCGTTCAGAAGAAGCACAGCTGCCTAAATGCCGTGTGGGCTCTCAGAAATGCCATCTTTCATGTGGGTGCAGACAAGCAGCTCAATCAAGACAAAGCCAACAACAGGTAAGAAACTGAAATAACAACCTTCAGAACAACAAAGCCAAAAGGAAGAAGCCACAAGCTCAGTCATCCTTTCCACAGACCCAAGAATCACTTGGGGAATCTACTCAAAAGGCGGTCAGCCTGTGTATCCTCCAAGAACACGTCCTCCCGCTGGAGACTTACTGTCCTTTACGCCCTCGAAGGTGCGCAGTCACAGCTCCGCTCTCGGTACTGAGGTGTGCTATGAATGAATAAACAAACGACTTGCGCAGCCCCTTCCAAAACGCCCCTTTTGAAGCGTCCCAGCACTGCCCGGCCCCGGGCTCAGCGGCTCCCCCGTCGCGCCGGGGACAGCGGCCGCTGAATGACCCTCCCAGCCGNCCGCCCGCCGTGGCCCCGCGGGCGGGTCTCGGACCCGCGGTGGGTCGGCCCAGGGGCGGCGCTCGCCGCCCGCACCTCGACGGGGCGGGTCGGGCTCAGCAGAACCGAGGCGGTGCTGCGCGCAGCATGTGAGCTGCAGCCCTGGCGCTCGGAGCCACCGACCGCCAGCATGGGGCTGGCGCTGCTCCTGGGGCTGCTTCTCTCCCGAGCCGGTAACAGCGCCCGGGGCGCGGGGCGGGCTGGGCAGGGCGGCACGTCTCCGTCCCTCTCCCGGCGGGCAGACAACGGGATCGCCCGCACGCCGGTCCCGCCGCGGGGCTGCTGCGGGTTGCAGGGGCGGCGCCGGGGTCGCGGTCGCTAGGGTTGACCGCTGTTCCCCCCGATGCCGGGCAGGCGCGGAGCGCGTCCCGAGCGCGGCTCCCAGCGGCTACCCGGCTCCAGCTGCCCCGGACGCAGGCGGTGGGTAGGAATTCGCGATTCAAACCGGGAAAGGCGGCTGCTGCTTTGGCCCGAACGGGGAACCTCCAGTGTAGTTGTGGCCAAACTGGAGGGACGCCCTGGGGAGGGGAATGGCTGCCCTGGAGGCAAGGCGTGAGGAGGTGAGAGATGCTGGGAGCCGATCCCTGAATGCGGCCGGATGGGCACAACGCGGGGATTTCTTCGCCTGAGCTGGTGGTCCCAGCTGCGCCGCGCTCTCGCTAGCTTCGCCCAGAGCAGTTTTTGATACCTACCCCCCATGCATTCCCCCTCTGGAATGCTTCAGGCCCATAGCTCTCCGAGACGAGGCTGAGTTTGCCCAGACCAATCCAAAGAACTCCTGCAGAGATGCAGCTGATTGTGTTCTACTCTGCCTCCTACTACTGCCAAATCACAAGAACTGAGGATTGAAATGATTCCTTTTCCCAATTCATATCTTGTTCAGTCTTCAGGGCTGATGCTACTACGAATAAGGAAATTAGAAACTGCTCTGAAGCATTCCTAGTTTCTGTCTAGGGGTGCTTTGCACTCAGAAAAAGCTGCAGCTTTTTGACTTCTACAAGAGGGGCTGCTGCACTTAGACCACAGTAGCAGCAGCATGATTACAAAAGATTTCCCACAATTTGCCATGTCCAAATGCCAATGCTTCTTTGGTAACTGTGTTTAATAAAGGAAGGACTTCCCTTCTGTAACTGTTGTCTCTTTAAATAACGTGGTGCACCAGGGGTAACAAGATAGACACATCTATATGATAGGACATTGAAAAGAGAGAATAAAGGTGTATTGTATTACCTATCCATTTTTTCTAAGGCATAAATAATCATAATGTGTTAATTGGTTATTACCTTTTAACGTGTTTTTTTTTAAACTACAGATGGGATTCCCATACACATATATCTTTACCATGTTCTGCAACCTAGACCACAGGTCTAGGAAAGAATTAGTTTTCTTACTCTTTCACGTTGTTACTGGACTACTAAGATGAGATTTTAAAAAAATGGAATAACTTGCCAAATTTCAGGGCTTACATCAATGCACAGCTAGTAAATGATGTCTATAGAGGTCATCATGCTTTAAATTTGAGGTTTAGAGTAGCTTCACCTGAACACATTGTGCTGGATACAAAGCATTCCTGATGAGAGATTTTTCAGGGAGCTTGCAAAGTCAAGTCTCTATGTAAGAGGCAGGTGAACTACAAAGTATAGTAAGTTGCTAGAAGAACAAAGAAACTTGTACAAGTGAGACAGAGGTACCTAGATAATATTACTGAGCTGTAGGGAAAGCAGAAACTTTGAGAAGCAGGCTGGCATGGAATTATGCATTCTACTGCTTACAGCAAATAAACTGATGAAGCTAGCAAAAGTGAAGGAAGTGAGAGAACAAATTACATGGTGAAGATGGTGCACTAAGCGATATGAGTTGTACCAAGATTTCCCCCTAATTTATAGTGATTGCGGACTGAAATAGTACTACTGCACCTGCTGAACAAGAGGATGATAGGTAAGATGATGTACCCAAAGAACACTAAAGGTGGATGTAAGGCTCTGCACAGTCATTTCCTAAAGCCAGCCAAGGAATATTGACCTGAAGGGAAGAAACATACCAGCCTATATATAAATTTTATTAGCAAACTGTCTTGTTCCAAGACTTCATTGTACTTGCAGTATTAACATAGATTCATATACTGCAGAAATGAAGAAAGATGACAGACTGAATTCACCTACCCATGACAGCATAATCATAGAATTATAGAAAGAGTTGGGCAGGAAGGGACCTTAAAGATCATCTTGATCTACCCCCCTGCCACAGACAGGGACACCTTCCACTAGACCTAGGCACTAGGTTGCCCCAAGACCCATCCAACCTGGCCTTGGATATTTCCAGGGATGGGGCAGCCACAGCTTCTCTCTGCAACCTGTGCCAGGCCCTTACCACCCTTTGAATAAAGAAGTTCTTCCTAACATCTAATCTAAATCTTGCCTTTTTATTTTAAAACTGTTCTCCCTTATCCTATCACTATCTGCCCGTATAAAAAGTTGCTATCCCTCCTTTTTTATAAATACCCTTTAGGTACTGGAAGGGGGTCTGGTGGAGGTCTCCCTGGAGTCTTCTCCAGGCTGAATAATGCCAGCTCTCTCAGCCTGTCTCATAGCAGGAGGTGCTCCAGCCCTCGGACAATCTTTGGGCCTCCTCTGGACCCACTCCAACAGGTTGATGTTGTTCTTGTGCTCAGGGCCCCAGGGCTGGATGCAGCACTGCAGGTGGGGTCTCACGAGGGCAGAACAGAGGGGCAAAACTTACTCCCTTGACCTGCTGGCCATGCTGATTTTGATGCAGCTCAGGACATGTTTGGCTTTTTGGGCTGCAAGTGCATGTGACCAGCTCACCCTGAGAACCCCCAGGTCCTTCTCTGGAGGGCTGCTCTCAGCTGGTTCATCTCCCAGTCTGGACTTGGGTCTGGGATTGCCCTGACCCAGGTGCAGCACCTGTACTTGGACTTGTTGAACTTCATGAGGTTCTTAAGGGCCAAACCTTCATCTGCATTTTTGGCAGGGATTTTAGGGACTGGGTTCCATGTACTTTCACTGACTGATTATCAGCATTTTTGTATGAAGCTACTTGCATCCTTTGTTAAGGATTAATTTTATTATGCAAAAAATACACATTCTTAAGTCTTCAGGCTCATTAAAGTAGTTGTTTTTATACCCTATAAATGGTTTTCTCAGTACATCTCTTAATGACCAGCATACACTTTAGTAATTGCAGCAGCACTGACTCACAGTACACAGAATGGTATTACTATGTGCTTATTGCACTGTGGTTTTCAGTGCCCAGATAGAAGACCTTCTTCAAAGCAGGCCTCAGCAACCCCAAGGCTTCACAGGGATTTACTAGTCCATAAAATACAGAGCAATCCCTGATCCTGGCCAAGTTGAACAACATTATTTTGGAGGCTTTTGTTTAACCTTTTGTTCCCTCTTTCATTTATACTCATTCTTTTTTTTTCTAAATGGAGACAGCTCTTGTTCCTTACTACTCCTCATGAAAGATCCCAACAAGTTCTGTCTCTTGCAAGGAGTCCTTGTTGAAAACAGGATCCCTGCAGAACAATGACAAAGTGCTTGTATGGCATTCATCTTGACTGGGGTCCTAACAGTCTTTTCTCTACTTGATCAGGAGACCTCATGGCTCTGCCCAGCAGTGACTGTGTTGTGGCAGAGCAGCTGTGCCTCTCTGATTCCACCTGCAATGCCACGTACAGAACCCTGGAAAACTGTGCCCTGGCCAAGACTCGCCTCCTTTCACTGGATCACGATAGCAGGGTCAGATGTCTGAATGCAGAGCTCGACCTCGGGAATAGTTCTTTGCTGAACTGCAAGTGTCACCGACGCATGAAAAGACAGGAGCACTGCTTACGCATTTTCTGGACCATTCACTCCAGCATGACAGATGGTGAGATGAAATAATATAAATTTACAAGTTACTAGGTAAGGCTTACCCCCGCCCCCCAGCTGAAAACCACTGCGAAAGTCCACTTCCCAGCACTGTAGGTAATTGCTCTGGAACCATATCTCCTGGTAAAGAGAATTCATTACTGCTCTGTTTGATAAGCAGAGAAAACTGATCTGGTATGGGACCAGCCCTTCAAATACACCAGTGACCCTAAGAGACAAAGACAGCTATGCTGGGATAGTTAGATTTAGTGCTGCGAAAAATACCTCAAAATGGTACTGTCTGTCCATCACTGAAAATGCATGTGATTATGACACACACTGCTATGGCATCCTTAAGTGTTCTGCCGCTTTCTTTTGTGGGATGCTTCTACTTAACCTCCCACTAGAGCCTGCCTGTGCTGCTCAGCTTCTCACACTTACTGAAGCTGAAAAATCCAAATGACAACATAGAACAAATTCCAGCTGGACAAAATGTAATGAGGGTTTTACATGGTAATATCTTCACATTTCCAGAAGAACCATTCTTGGCATTTAGCTTTGAGTGAGACAGAGCTTTTCTGAACTCCAGCCTGAGGAAAGAACCAGGCATAAATAAGAAAAATATCCACTTAAGAATAAACAAACAAACAAACAAACAAACAAACTGGTCACAAAGCATTTCTCCCATTTCTCACCGCATAAAAGACCTTGTATCTTGTCTAGGTTATTTCAATTTGGAGACCTCTCCCTATGAGAATCCAGCAAATGAAGAACACTGGAAGACAGATTATAATAAACTGGCAGCGCTGGTATCAGGTAAGATTTGTAATAGTTATATGATATAATGCTGTCCTCTCTTACCTTTTCATGGATTGAAGATTATTAAGAACAATTTGGGGTAATGGCCCTTGTAGCCTGCTCTGGCTACTTGCCTAAATTTGTCACTCCTACCAAGTGTAAATGCAGCCACAGATCCAGGCCCATGAAACCAGTAAAAACCCACAATGATCCATTTTCTGAAACAAGCACTCTACCATGAACCAATTAAAAAATACTCCTTTGTAACTAGTATAATTATGCAGGCACATAGGAGGACTGGTTTGCTTTGTTCTTCTTGATTTTTCAAATCTGACCATCAAGGAAGGAGTACTCCTGCTTCCATACAGACTCTCTTCTGGAGATTTGCTTCATGGTTTTTGTGTTTCTTTTGGCTTTATAGGCTCAGAGTTAGCAGGAGATGTAACAAATCCATGCCTGAAAGCAACACATGTCTGTAATCTGAGCAAGAAGTGTTTTCGTCTACGCACAGACTATGCCTCCATCTGCACCAAGGGAGCAGGAAGTGAGGATGTGTGTGACCGGCGCAAGTGCCACAGAGGGCTAAGGAATTTCTTTGAGAAAGTTCCTGAGGATTTCACCAAAAGGATCCTGTTTTGCCCATGTCAAGATGAATTTTGTGGAGAAAGACGCCGGAAAACTATTGTTCCTGATTGTTCCTTCCAGTATAACACCAAACCAAATTGCCTCTGGCTTCTGGACTCCTGCTTAGAAGACCATATCTGCAAGTAGGTCAGGCAGCAGAGGATGTTATCCAAGAGAACAACATTGACACTGATGGTCTCATTTTCCTTCCTACAGATCTCGATTGGCTGACTTCCAACAAAATTGTCAACCTGTAGACATGTCTCCAGATGGCTGCTCTCTGCACAACCATGCTGCATGCCTGCAGGCTTACATGGGGATGATTGGTAAGTGATATCCACAGAAACATACAGGGTGGATACTTTCAGGCCACAAACTTGCAGGCATCAGTATGCTGTGAAGGACCATCTCAGTCTCCTGCAGGACGTAGCGCTCAGTATACCAGTGAATATGCCTTACTAATTGATGCTAGTGCTTGCCCTTGCCTCTAAGGTAAATACAGTCCAAAGGGAGCTCTTCCATGGCATTTTTTGAGGTATTTTGCTCCGTCCTTGCCTGAGATTTTTGAACGCCTCTTTGCATCATCAGTTGGTGCAAAGCATTCTAAGTGCCTCCTAAACAGTGCTCTGTGGGCTTGTGTGAACTAAGTCATTCCTAATGCTGGAGTTACATCTCCATCACAGCAGTGATTAAACATGGCATTCCATCACTGCCTGACAAGCTTGTTAGTATTGTGCACACTAGGTTCTCAGGGCCAGCCAGAACATAGCACTACCAGCTGTTAGAAGGACGGTCATCTTTGGTTTTAGTCATTTACTATCTAGTAACCTACTAATACTTTTGCAGAGTGGCTCAAAAGATGATGTAAAGAGCAGCAGCACCTCAGAAGCTGTAAATCTAGACTATACCTTCAATTTTTCCAGATGGCTCAGCTGGTTTTGTGCTAAATGAACACTGCCTGAGGTGTGCAGTATTTGTTTGTCAAAAGGCACCTGGCTACACAGTGTTGCCAGCTACACAAGAAGCAAGAGTACCTTTTGCTGCCATGTCAGTACCATAGCTGAGTTCACACAGGTCCTTCACATCCTAAAATAAAAATCCTTCACAACTTAATGCTTGCACCAACTTCAGTTCTCAATACATCTCGCAGAGTGCCTGAGACAAGAGTAGCAATCTCAACATTTTCTCACAGCCCAGCAGACTTCAGGTAAGTTCATCAAGCCTGGACCACCTAGCTGGCACTCCTGACCTCGCCTGGGTATCACAGCACTTATCACAGTGGAAGGCTTCTGCATTCCTTTAGGGCAGCATTCCTAAAGGACAGCATTTCCTTTAGTATAACATGATTCATAATACTTCTTTCATCTGGGGGTTTGGGACAGGCACGCCCATGACACCCAACTACATCAGTAACTCCAGTGTGGAGGTCTCCTTGTGGTGTACATGTGAGAACAGCGGCAACCAGAAGGAGAAGTGTGACCACATACTCGGCATGTTTGAGAGCAACAAATGCCTCGGTAAGTATCAGTCACATCACAGAGAAACAGCTCAGCAGAGGGAAATTTAAATCCTGTGGTTTCAAGATCCTGTGTTGCATTGATCTTGTGTATAGTTCTATCTTCTGCAATGTCTCTGTAATCTCTGCAACCTATGGGACCAGCCTGGATCTGCTCTAAGAAGTGTTTCTGTATCTTTTGACAACATTTCTGTCCATCTCAAACACCCCTGAAGCTATTTCCAAACATCATTCAAATGAAGGGCACTTCAAAAACATCACCAAGTAGAGGTCGGACATGCTGTATCCATACGTTGCTGAGTAACCACAACTGTGCACCAGGATTATGGGGTCAGGATTCCCCTCCTCAACCTCTGTTTCTGTACTCACCCCCAGGCCTCACTTATTCAGTCAAGATAAGTAGCTCCTGACGCAGCCTGTTACTAGATTCAGCATAGCAATTGCAAAAGTCCTGTTACATGCAACTGTGTAATCCTAAATCTGTATTTCTTTTATCTCCCTAGCATTTTAGCAACATACCTTAATGAGATTTAAATATTTTATGTTTGTAAAAGCTTTAAAAGGATATAAAAGAAAACAGCATAATTACATACATGATTAATATTTAAACCTATCTCCTGCAGTATATAAAAACCTTACACCCAGCACTATAGACAAATCTACAATTTAATCATCTCATCTAAGATACTACAAACATGCCCCTTACAAAATACAGAGTTGGTAAAGTCACAGAGGGACCCAAAAAGTCTTCAGGTACAGTTCAAACTGTTTTCGCAGTCTGGTCAGTCTCACAAGTAAACCCACAAACTGACAGGCCATTCACCAAACAGAGAATATGTATTTTCTAAATCAAAGCCACACAGCCTATGAGTGCCTTTCCTAAAATATCTTTCCTAGACTTCTGTTTGCTAGACTCCAAGGTGTGCACAAGAAAAGTACAGTAAGACTCTTGCTTTACTTCTGTTTGCAGAAAATACCATTTGGTCTCAAATGCACCTCAAGCAGACAGCTCTAGAAAGACAGGAAGACTTACTCTATTCATCTTCCCTAAGCTTCCAAGGAGACAGTGCCAGCACATCTCTCTCTTCAGCAATGTCCCAGGTACGCAATGCTTTGTTGCCTTCACAAAGCAGTGAGTCAAGTAGCCTAGAGACAGCAGTTGAAAAACCTTAGATCTGGAAATATGTGACTTTGGACATCAAACCAAGGGATGCCATGTGCATGCAGAACACTAGACTACTCTACCTTAAGTTATTCCTTCCACAAACAAGCAGAGGCTGTATGTCTGGCCACAGGAGTTTCAATAGTCTCACAGACTCAGAACTGGAGGTTCTGCGGCCAGAAGACTGAGCATAGGTGTGCCTAACTGGGATTCATCCCTGCTTTTTATTTCTTAGGTGGCTGAAGGGAAGAAGCAGCGAGACAGCTCCGAACAGAGCAGTATGCCTATGGCCTCCTCTGTATATTCTGGAGCTGCTACTTCCTGGCCTTCTCTGGCTCTGTTCCTGCCCCTGTTGCTGAGCCCACATTAATGTAGCATAAATTGAATCTTTCCTTCCCATATTATTAATATTATTCCATATCCAGGCATGTCCCAATACAAATTTACCTTTGGGAAACAGAAAGTTTTCAGACAAGAGGAATGGCCTTAACCCAGAATAGCAATCACTGGAAACCTCCCACATATCTGCACCCCGCTCTCCCCCACTCAGTTTGCACTGAGCTCTGCAGGTACGGTTCTCACTGTACACATGCTTCTACTGAGTACACATTTTGAGTAACAGCCTAATGTTCCAGCATAATAGGTTCAGTCAAAGGTCTGATTTCTCTCAGAACTTCTGCAGAATTTGGTTTCTGACTGTAGGGATGACCTGACAGTGTTTCCAACCACCCCACCATCTGGAGCCCCTCCTCAGGCATACAATCATTGAATGGTTTGGGTTTGAAGGGACCTTAAAAAATAATTTAGCTCCAACCCCCATGCCATGGGCAGGGACCACCTTCCACTAGACGAGGTTGCTGCAAACTCCATTCAACCTGGCCTTGAACACTTGAAGGGATGGGGCAAGCACAGCTTCTCTGGACAACCTGTGCCAGTGCCTCACCACCCTCACAGGGAATAATTTTTTCCTGATACTCAATCTAAACATACCCTCTTTCAGTTTAAAACCATTGTTTCATATCCTGTCCCTAGAGGCCCTGGTAAAAAGTCTCTCTCTGTGCTTACTATCCCCACCTCAGGTATTGAAAAGCCACAACAAGGTCTCCACAGAGCCTTCTCTTCTCCAGGCCAAACCACATCAACTGTCTCAGCCTTTCTTCAACCCTTTCATAATTTTCATGGCCTTGTCTGGACCTGCTTGAACAGGTCCATGACTGTCATGTAATGGGCACCCCAGAGTTGGATGCTGAACTCCAGGTGGGGAGGTGGGGTGGGGTAGAGGGGAAGAATTGCCTCTCAGCCTGCTGGCCATGCCTTTTTTTATGTAGCCCAGGCTGCAGGATGGCTTTCTGGGCTGCAACTACATTATACCGACTCATGCCTAATTTTCCATCTTCCCATATATCCAAGTCCTTTCCTGAAGGGCTGCTCTCAAATCCATTCACTCCCCCACTCTGTACTGATATTGGGAGTTGTCCTTGCACTTGGACTTATTGAACCTAATGATGTTTGTTGGTATCCACTTCTCAAGCCTACGAAGGCATAGAGTAGAGCATATCATCCTAAAGACTAGAAGCCTGTGCTTCCGGGTGGGTTGCAAGTAAAGTTCAATAAACATACACATGAAGTCCTTGGTAAACACAATCTCTGGATTACTTTCAGTTCCCTTTCCAAATCCATTCTTTTAGGTATATGAAAAATACCGGTCCAGATCAAGAATACTATACTAGAGTTTTGTCCCTTCAACATATACATAATCCATTATCGCAGCTAGCAACATACTTGGGTTTTGTTGTTCAAGATGAACGGTGCTCAACTTCAGTATTTAGTCTTATCTAGCAAAAGATGATCTTGCCTGGCCTCAGGACAAATCTTCTTGGTAACCCTTAGAGACTGCATTTGGCTTACTGAAGGTGTATTGACCACAAAACCCTGGGACATTCAGTTGCAAAAATCTCCTCGTACCTGTCCACATATTCAAGTTACCATTGTCCCCTTCCGGCCACCTGACTCATCTTCCTCTGCTGCCAAGCACTATTTCATGACCTGTTTATTCTGAATGTAAATGTGTGCTGTGTAACTGCTGTTAGTTTGTACTGCGTTTGTCTGTTAAAATGTGGTGTTAAGTGAATATTGATTTCTGAGCATAGGTTAACAGTCTACAATCAATTGCGTGCAAAAGTTGCCTCATCAGCCAGCCTACATTTTCAAATAGCCAGAAACTCAGCTCAAAACAGCTCCTCCATGCACACATAATAGTACCCATTGCTCATCCTGAGAGGCAACAGATCTGAACAATACTCTACACATCCAAACAAGATTACAATCCTGAACAGAGGTAGAATAGCTGAGTATTTCTTTTTATCCTGTTACCAGGGGAAAAAAAAAAAGTTCTTTTTATCCTGTTACCTTTTTATCTGTTGCCAGGGAAGCACCAACTAGGTAGTATGCTGTGGTTCCCAGTCACTGTCAGATACCTTATTACAGAATCTTACATTGTCGTGTGTATCAAAGTAATTATCTTTCTGCAATGGTAATATTTCCATTCCAGACTTCTGTTTATTTCCTAGGCAGGTAGAGCAAAGAAATTATTCATGCAGCAGCAGCATCTCCTCTGTCACACAGAGAAGCAATGTATTATTTACATGCAGCAGGAACAAATGTCTTCTTAATAAACAGGAGTACTAATACTGGTATTTCTCATTACCTACTGAAATATGGCTATTTGGAGCAAGAGACAGCACTGCTTCCACGTGTTTGCTACCATTATTTAATAAAACCAGAGTCTGAGTAACCATAATATAGTACATACATTAGACCATCCTCCACATGGTGGGACTTAGAAATGTGTCAAGACTCTTGACTGTAATGTAACAGCATCTGTTATCTCCAGAAGTTAATGGAGAGTGACGGGGAAGAAGAAAATGTTATTCTTTCCACTATTCCACACAACAGAGAGAATATTTGTGAGAATAATGGATTAGGTTTCTGAGTGATCTGTACCATGCACACTGGTACTAAATGTACTGCATTGATCAGCCACTCATCTGTGCTGTGATCTTTCCCCTTTCCCAAATTTAGTGCTGTAAGACAGATTGATATGGAAAAAGGAATTAGCAATTTACTGTTCATGTTTAGGACACTAAATCCCTACTAAGAAGGTTATTGATTGCAATTGCAGTTTTCTGTCATATCCTGGATTGTACAGGAAAATGCTTGACACTTAGACAAATCATGCTCTAGACTGAAATTGAAACAAAACATGACAGTTTGTTGGGGTAAGTGTCCCGTGTCCCTTTTTCATGCACCTTTATATACACAGCTTCCTCTTAGCTTGTTCATCAATAACTGTAAGCAAAATTCAATTCTAACTACACCTTCATTCACAGGTACTCACAGTGCTGTGTACCATTTTCACTTAGACTTTTCTAAAACCTGATCTCCAAATATCACAGGTTTTTAATTACACAGCATATATGCATGCGCAAGTTACCTGCTACTGGAAGTGTCATGCCAGTATCACTATTAATTCAGTTCTGTTAGCACCACCAATGTTCCAAGACTGGCAGGTTTCCTAAACCCATTCAGAACAGCCTACTAACCATAGTACAAGGCAATTACCAACCCCCCTCATCTTCTGTTCTGGGAAAGTGGAATACAACATCCTATGACCACCTGTGGTCTCACAAAAGATAATCCACAAAACACAGAAATAATCAAATAAAAATTCTCTATCCAGACAGTCTTAACAATGAGCTTTCAGCAAGCATATATGAGGAGGGAACCTTCTAATTATGTAATGTAAATTATTTTTTAAAGAGTAAAATAATGCGAGGTCTGACTAATAAAATTTATCTTGCAACTCTAGAAGTCTCCTGCCTTCCTTTGCATTTCATAGAAGCTACAATCCTTGTCTCCACTGCTGGAGACATTATGGGAAAGAAATGTAAAGAACAGAGTTAGAAACTCTTACAAAGCAGTCTTGACAACTTTTACAGACATCACTCACTGTCAAGTGTTTCAGATGTGGCTTCTAGAACTCTGATAGAGCCTTAGATCCCTTACCATGATCTAATGTAGCATTTACAAAGGACATTGATATAGTCCTCCAGCAGTGAGCTCAGCCAACAACAGTGTTTTCTTTCGACAAGTGGCAGAAGCAATATGCATTTCTTGCCCCAGGTCATAAGCTAGAAGATGCCAGAGATAAACCTTGAATTCACAAGTCCAGAATTAGTGTCCTTGCCTCACTCAAATCATTCCCACTGTCTCCAAGAAATGCCTATGTTTTAGTAAGAATCAAGTGTCTGCAGTTTTCATTTTAGAAGGGGGAACAATATGTTATTGCAGATGAGGAAAAGCTAAAGCACTGATTGTTTCAAACAGTGATTCCTGGCTACAGATCCCTGGCATACCTCTCAAAATCTGCTGAAAATAGAAGGTAACTTTTCAGTTGATAGGAAAGTGCTACAGGTTCAGCATCTGTAAAGAATGAAAGTATCTTTTTCAATACATCCTAAAAATCATGTCACTCTATTTGCCAAAATGGTAGGCAACTTTACACAAGAATAAAAAGGAGAATTTTCAAAGTAATCTTTGAAGTGTCCATGAACCATGCAAAGCCTTTGGGGACAACTGCAGAAAGAGGAAGCCAACCAGCACTGCTGAACTCCACAGGATGGTTCAGCACTGCTGTGGAATCACAACCCACAGCTATTCCACAGCTGCTTCTGCCATTGAAACAGATCCTAGGAAATACAATCAGAGGCTAATCACTTCTTCCCCAGGGACTTTGTGGCTCAACCTTTTTTCATTTGAGGCAGGGTCGGTTGAAGCTGAGCTTGGTTAGTCTCTAATGGAAGCTCTTCTGATAGGTGATTAGCTCTCCTCCAGGAAGTGACTTGGTGTTTGGGTTTCTTGCAAACCCCAGGGTTAGCAGAGGTCAGGGGATGCTGCACTTTCTCCAAGTGCCTTCATGAAAATAGCCCCACATACTTTCCATTTACAGCTGATCATCTCCATTATCCCCAAGCTAGGAGGAGATGATCAGCAATTGTTAAGTGCTTGAATCAGACTAATAGCTCATTGCTAATTCCCCCAGTAATGGGAATCTAAATTCCTGGTAAACAAACGGACTGCTTTTCACACACAGGGATGAATGCCAAAAGCCTAATATTAGAGCTCTGGAACTAAAGCTTTTAGTGCAATCCTGTCCACTCAAAGATGTTTAATGACATTATGTACTAAATAATTAGAAAATGAAGGCCTACTTGGAATCAATGGATTACTGTCTAATTAAGATGACAAAGGGGCTCAACCCTTTTTTAAACAAGTTTATACTAAAATGGTGTACCTGATAAATGGTGCTGATAACTATGTCTTTACCTTTGGGCAAAACAAGCAGACATTAAGTTAGCACAAAATAATTGTGTGATTTTTGGCTCATCTTTCTTCCCATTGGTCCCACCTATTTTCCTGTAAGGCAGGTGATTCAGCTGTTCCTCCCCCCATCAGATGACAAAATTTATTAAGCAACACTCAAATCACTTATCCTGATGCAGAGAAAATCATCTTTGCCTTTGCTGTACTGTATAGCTAGAATCAAAGAGTTCACACCATGAGATGCTTGAAGAGCTAAGAGGTATGGACTGGACCCTCTGAAAGTACTTTGCAAGAAGAATTGCTAGTGAGTCTGAGAACACAAGGTAAGATTATTTACATACAGAGATAACCACAAGAAGACTGAGAAATGCTCTACTGATAATATGGCTGAATCAAAATTAATTAGTAAATCACATGACATCCTTATCTCCAAATTGAAGAGGTAGAGGTTTGAAGGGTGGACAAATCGGTGGATAAGGAATTGGCTGGATGGATGCAACCAGAGAGTTGTGGTCAACTGCTCTATGTCCACACAGGGTGAGCAAAGTGTCACTGTACTCTTCCTCACTTTCACCTTCTTTTCCCCACTGGTCTAGTACTTAAATTACTTTATCTTCAATATAAGTTTGCCCATTAGATACTGATATTATATGTCACTGAGCCTCACCGCAAGAAACTGAAATTTCTTTAACCATCTTCACACAATTACTTGTTCTCCAGCTTTCCAAACCATCAGCTTCTTCCTTTTTTTTTTCCTCTCCCTAAAGAATTTTTTGATTAACTGAAGTCAATTTTGCTAAGTGCTAGTGGCTCTAAGAAGCTTGTTTTGTCAGTGATCCCCAGGGCTCCATTATGTTTTCGGGGCTACAAAACAGTCTTTCTGTAGAAATGTGAGATTAGCAGCTAATTCTTCCAGCCTCAAGCTCTTTGGATTTCACACTCATCATTCCAAATCAGAGTATGTGCACCTGTTATGATAGCTCCAGCAGAAATCAGCTAAGAGATTTTCCATCTTTTTTTCTCAATTTCAATCCATTCTTGTGCAAAAGTTTTAATGCACAAGGAATCCAGTTCCACAAATACACTACACAACCAATTGCTCTTCTACTCCCAGCTAGAAGCTGCAGTGGTATCACAACAGAAGCTCTGTTGTGCACTGAACACTTCATTCTTAATATGCAAATACAAATCACAGTGTAAATTGAACTAATAAGGAACTACAAATCACAGTGAAAATGCCAGTTTTATATACATTTTCAACACAGAAAGGCCCTGAGAGAAAGATTAGGACTTGTCAGGAGTAATATCTGAGCTGTTTTATTCATACTATGCAGGATGTAATAGTCTCTCTACAAGTTTGAAATGCTAACACTAAGAGATCAAGGTTGGCCTGTCTTCTCAAGCATCACTGAGTTACATCTTCCATCTGGTAAGTCAGGCACAATAAAATGGTAATGAAATGGAAAAGATAATGAGTTCATCAATTTACTAGACTATTTTTCATTTGTTTTTGACTGATCTCAGTTAACAGATGTCACCAGGAGTCCTGCTATTACTCGTGATAGCACAGTATTGCTCAGGTATTCACCCAAGTCTGTATTTTAATTCAGGTTTTCTAGCATGAATTTCTCAATCAGATTCCAATTGCCTATGTTAAGGTATTTTCAAGACTGACTCTAATGCCCTATTTTAATTTTTCTTCTTCAGATGTCTCTAGTGGCTTAATTCTGATTATATTTTCAATCAGCAATGCACAGACACAAGTAAAAATGTTCTGCACACTTGCTAACTTAACAATTCACTTCTGCTTTTGGGTTAAAAGTTCGTATAATCTTATATGTTGCAAAAAAATACAGACATAACTTTTCAAACTAAAGCTCAATCTTATCACACCCTGCTATCATGGCACTCAGCTAGCTAAGGCTCGTATCATGTCAAAGGTTCCACAACCTTCTGCACCAGGGCATGGCAAATCTGCAGTTTTTCTTAAGGACAAACTCCACTTCAGCAGAAGCATCAACTGAAACACCTTTGATGTGTCGACTTTCTGGCATGTCAGCCAGCTTTCCCAGCAAAAGCAGCAAAGATCCCTGAAGGAACAGATCAAAACTCAGTTCCAATAAAACACCTCTCTTCTGTTCCCAGCTCTTGAATAAAGCCAGATGCTTGAGAGGGGAATGAACAGTTCCATTCCTCTGCATGCGAATTACAGAGTAATGATTTTTGGAGAAAACACAAACTGAACCATGGATTTGTATCAATTACTCTGTGATGTGCTCCTTTTAGGCCATCAGTGTCACCTCTATCCAGTTGTTCTCATCCCCAGCAGAGACTGGGCTTTCTGTCTAACAGGAGACCACAGAAATTCTCCATGAGACTGTCTTTTCCTTGGAACTGCTCAGTGATAACCACTACAGGGGTTGGCTTCAAGACTAACAGAAAGACAAAATCAGTCAGGTTAGAAGGGACCACAGTGGATCATCTGGTCCAACCTCCCTGCTGAAGAAGGATCATTTTAGAGCACTGCATAGGATTGTGTCCAGATGGGTCTGCAGTATCTCCAGTAAGGGAGACACCAGGCTCTCTCTGGTCTCTGTTTTATTTTTTCATATGTTGACATCAAAATTTCCCAAACTGAGAACTGGTGGTTTGTAATTTTGGCAACATGGTTTCATAAGCAGATTGCCTATTCCAATCTAGCAATGTTTTTTAGCTTGATTTAAGTCCCTTACATCTCATATTTGTTTCATAGCCTAAATCATACAAAATGACCCATTATCCTCAGGTCTTCATAGCCCATCTTTATCTCAATTCACACCTTTCTTCGCAGCCTCAAATCAGTCAAAGAAGCTAATAGTCCATGGGGAAGGAAGGTTTAGAAAAGCACCCAGTCAGTGATCCAGCTGTGGACAGGCTTCCCAGAAACATAACTCCTGAAAAAACAAGCAGAAATGGAGACAGAAAGATAAACTTGCTTTACAAAGTATTTAAAAGGAAAGTCAATCCTTTAGATGGTCTATTTTGCACAGACTGAGCTAATATGGGCAAAATATAACATAACAGAAGGACACATTTCATAACACAAACAAGTGGACAGCTTCAAGCAGGGGGCTCTTTTTCAGCCTAATGCAGATGTCAGTTAATTAGAGTAGAAGGTTATATCATTAGTAGTCAAATCAATATAAAAGAAATTAAGAGCTTGAATAGCAAGCTTCCCTGCTTTCCAGCACAGCACCCAGGGCTGTATTTAGCTAAAATTCAATACACATTAGTGGACAGTCAGTGTAGTCTTGTATGGGGATGTCTTCTTGAAATACTTTAATTGGACTCTCTAGTGTTATCAGTGGTAAACAAGATGTCAGATTAACATAGATGCCTTCCCAAATGGGACCAGCAGCTCACACACTGGAGAAGCCACATTTACTTCTATTAAAGCCTCACTGGTTTTCCTACATGTATTAATAATATTATTTTCACAGTTACCTTAAGAGTGGCTGAAAAGCATCTTTACATACAGCTGCTCCATCCTGTAAAACTCAGCAACCCCCATACTGGCAACAGCAGATCCACCCTTTTTGCCATTTCAGTCCCTGGCTTCATTACTCAAGAGCCCATCAGTCATACCAGACAGACAGTTTTTACCCTGTATTTATTCTGCAGAGGATATAAATCTAAATTGAAATCAGCAAATGTAAAATACTCAACTGAGAACTCCTGTAACTGGTATGAGATTTGACATGGCAACATTACATGTTGCAGCATACACTTCTCATGACAAAAATTGAAACCACCTCCCATTCTGTATGTTCCCTAAGTAAAACTGCAACACTGTCTTGGTCTCCTAACCAGGAAGTTATTTTTTACTGTGTTGAATTTTATCTTTGTTTTAAAGGCAGCATACAGCGGCTACATCACAGATTTTCTGCCCAGTAGAGTGGATGTTGCAAAACACAGCCAAATCTTTCCTCTGAAATGTTTCATCTAACAAGTTCAGAAACAAGTAGATCTACAGAAGGACAGTACTGAAAAACAAGAATCATGTTTACATTACACTGATGTGTGCAGCCTAGGGCTTTGACATCTCAAGCAGAATAGGAGCTAATATTAACTATATCTAAGATGCCATAGAATATTTAGTTTAAATATTTTCTGACAAAAATTTAAATTCCATAACTGACTAGGAACAGACAGTACTGCAGCTAGTACGGATTGGCACTATGATCTGACAAGAACAGTTACAACATCTGTGTGCTAAGGGGAACTGGTATCTGTAAGACAGAGAACAGCAGCGACATGGAATTTTCATTATTCTTGTCTAGATGGGTAAACAGAACAACATGGAACATTATAGCAGACAGAAACACATTATCAGAGATATTACAGAATACAAAAAATCAGAAATAAAAGTGAACTCAGGAATTCTAACTACACATGAGAAACAGCATATGCATTTGGAGCTGAAGTGCCCAATGTCCTGGTTAACTTTTGATTACCTCAGAAGCAAAGATTTCTTCAAAAAGAAGGGAATTCTGAGAGGTGCCCCTTTTATTATAGAGGGTAAAAGAATTTTGACTGTATGGCTTCTACAACCCAGTTGTAAAAGTTCTGAGAGAGACAATTACATGAGCAGAGTTCTGGTGTCCTATCTCCCTTCTGGCCATGACACAGCTCAACAGGATGACAGCTTAAAGGACAGCACCTTGTCTCACTGATTTGGATACTGCAGGTCTGATTATAAGAGATTTCACTGGGGCAGCCCACCTATACACAAACATTTTTTCAAAAGAAGTAGCCAAAAAAAAAAAAATTCTCATGCTCCAGAACAAAGTAATAATCTGTACCCTAGAGTGAAATTTTCCTCCTGTCTGGATAAAAGTTTCTTTGCTCCATTTTGTATACCTTGAGAAGCTTGAGTAAAAAAATACTTTTTAAACAACCATACCTGAAACTTTTCACACAGGCTATCAGAATTTATTGCTTTTGCATGCACAATCAAAAAAAAACCCCAACTCCGTCTAACAAAAATTCTTAAGTTTATATCAATGCAATCAGTGTAGTTTTAAAATGTTGTATCACTTTCATTCTGTGTCTTGGAAAAAACACGAAGCCATTATTTCTCCCCAGTAATAAATCATCTAAGCAATCTAGTACTTTCTGTAATGGAAGAACTATACACTGTATCTTCCATTACCTCCCAGTTTAATTAAATATTCCTTGAATAAATCTTGTGCTTACACTCTTGTGACATGCTCCCAGTGCTGACTTCTTCATTTATAAACTGGCTGGATTCAGTCCAGTCATCCCTGCTTATTGTACCTGTCACTCACTGAAAACTCTGGACTCTCAGACTCAGTCTTTCTTTGACCCTTCTTTGCTAGTTACTGATTTGATATGTGTGTAGAACTGAATTAATCATAAAAGCTGGGTACCAACATACCTCTTGTAGCTTGCTTCTTTGGAATGGTCAAGAGGTTGAAGGAGGACAGGACACCAACATTTCCTGAAGTGAAACTACTAGAAGAAATTCAATTTACTAAGTAGCAACACAGGCACTTGATTTAGGTTCAGTTTTCAGTTAGGCAGAAAGCACTGATCCAGTGAGCATGAAAAGCCTCCTCTTTGCCTTTGAATACAGAATTTTCTTACTCATCTCCCTTAACAGTGCAACAGCAGTGTGGGAAGATTACTTCAGACAAATACTGAGCAATTTTAAAACATGAGTATCCTTCAAATGGCTATACATTTCTAGCCCACTGAAACACCATGGTGATTTAAGCTAACCTGCTTTGCTTTTAGTGATAACAGACAAGGGGAGAATGTATGTTCAGCTACCTTCCTTCAGCAGATGAAGGGATATCTTTCACAGAGGATGCTGTAGTAGTGTAAATCACTATTAACTTAATGATTTCAGTCATCTGACCAAATGACACTATGCAACCTTGGAAGAGATGGCCTCAAGTGCTATAAAAGTTATTCCAGATCATGTCAACACAGAATGAGGATAAGCAGTAAATCATATGCCACTGTGAGTTAACCTATATCAAGTGGTATTTTTCTTTCCTGAACCAAGGCAGTTACCAGGAATTCCTGCAATGTTGTATTTTGACATGCACTTATGGTTACTGGGATTCATCCTAATTTTTCATTGTGATAAAAAAGTAATCTACTTTTATCAAAAACATCCCTACAAGTTCCCTTATATTGCATCTCCATTACTGAGATGCAATCTAGTGGGCTTTGTGGGGATTTTATATTTCCTGCTCTTAAAAGGGAAACTGGATCCATACATGTTTAAAACACTTTAACAACCTGAGCATCTAGACAAAATACACAAAACTCTCCCAGAAACAATTTAAAAGCATGAATTACATAAAAGGAATACTTAAATGGCTGGAGGTAGCACTGAACATATTGTTGTTGGAGTTAAACCGGAAGTCCTTATTACCTCAATTTCTGTTGACCTATGGAAAACTCATAGGAAACAAGCTGTCACCAAAGGGACAATCAAACAAATCTAGTTCCTTACATTCAACCTAAGCACAATTTTGACCACTAGTTAAAACAAATTTCTTGGTCTCCTGAAAAGGGAGCAAGTCCATGCTCCATTTAAATTGGGAACTGCAGTTTAGCAACAACATGAAGGTTCTTGAATAACAGCATCCTCAGCATCTGCATGATTCTTTACAATCTCACTGTGATATCCAGAGGTCTTAGTGGGCAATACGCTAAGCAAATGGTGCATTCTGGTTTTCTCAGAGCATATGGGCTAGATGTGCATGCCTAATTGCTACTACTTTCAAGCTCATCAAAAGCTGCAATTAAATCAAATCTCTCAAAACTAGAAAATATATGGCATAAGTCAATGAATTTTTCAGATATGGAGAAGTGATTCAGGCACAGTAAACACTTTTGCTGCATTAGTCCATGGCCCTCAGAGGCATTTTATGTCACTTCATCTCAATTAACCTCCCAAGAAAACAATTGAGATCTGAACAAGAGAGAGGGGGAAAATTACATTACTGACTACACAATAGCCTACTCTGATGTCATACTGCTGTATTAATTGAGTCATAGGCACATTTCCTGGAATTCAGGTTTGAAGCAGAAAAGCAGGAGATATAGACAGAAGAACAGCTGCATGGAATCACAGAAGTTATTTCAGATGTCAATAAAGTTATTACTGCTGAAAGTTAAGACTTCCCAACTGTATCTCAACACATTATTCAGCTTCAAAATATTCCTCATCTCAATTTTGTACATACTGTAAATGAATAATTCTTTCTCACAGTAACTTTCATGTCACAATACAGCTTTCTGTCTCCTTGCTTCCAGAAAAGACAATTTACTTTATACTTATATCTGCCACTACGGTTCCGACATTGCTGTTCCAGCACCATTTTGTAATAGCAGCACTGACAGAAATAACCATCAGTACTCTGCTACATTATTTTAATACACCTTTTTCATTATGCTACATTGTATTCCACAGAAGAAAATTCAGTGCTTCCTTTGGAGCAGAAAATCTCAGGGACTGTTGTAGCTACATGCAAAGGCCTGTGGGGTTCTAGCAGCACTGCAGAATTCTCTACCTGAAATTTACTAACTGCAAATTTTGAGTTATTTAAATATTTCTGTACCTTCTCTACCTCTCACTCCCCTTCTGCATTTTAACATTCATAACAATCATAACAACCTGAAGAAAAGACTGGTGTGGAAAAGAGAAGTACAAAGAGGTTATTGAAATCATAAATGCTCCAGAAGTATCCAACCAGGACAAACGTATTGGCAGCACTGGCTCACCCTCTCCCCTACAGCACTAGGGCACTCTCTGTGCTGCTCCCTCTATTACAGGGACCATCTACTGGGATCCAAGAGATCCCACTCCTATCTGTTAGTGCTGCTCTATCAGCCTTTTCATATATCCTCCTAATTCCATATCAGCCTTCATCTCATTTCCAATCTTCCCTTTCACATTCGAAGATTGGCTCTGCCACTTTTTTTCAGTACTGTACTCTCTGAGCACTACACCAGGAGTTCAAGGATTAGCAGTACCTACCAGAGGAACTAGACAAAGTCCAAAGTTTCCACCGGTTATTGAAAACTATTGATAACTTCTAGCCTACGCCAGGTCACTTAAAGAGTGCATACGAACATAGAATACTCATGCAGTCTAGGCAGAAATATAACTCTAATTTCTATTAGAAATAACTCAGTAACTGCTAGAAAGAAGGAATATAAATGACATTGGAAAGCAAAACTTATCTGCATGGGATTAGAAGTTTGACAAGAGTCCCATTAAACAAATAAAAGTAACCCCACACTACTGAACTCAGTAACCGTGTCACAGACCTGACACAAATCTCTGGGTAACCTTTTTCATTTGGGACAAGCAATCTCCCACCATTTGAAACTATCCCCAGTTGGTGCGAATTTATTCTTTGGTCTCAATGTAAATCAAGTATAAATGGTTTCCCTCCTACTTTAGAATCACATGGTTTCCAAGTTTTAACGTTAATCATGTCCCAGCAGACTACAAAAAGCAAAAGTGGGAGTTGCATTAACTATGCTAAATGGAGAATACAACCAATAGTAGAAAAGAAGTTCTTACCACATCAGACTTCTCAGTGTAAAATTACACAGGAAACTGTAATCATAGCTGATCTTTAAAAAAGGTAAAAAAGCACAGTTTTACAGCATCATAATAAAAAAGTTCAGTTCAGATAATGCAGAATTTTCTCTAACAGTCAACAGATGAAACTCACTGTATTGGCAAGACACTTCACTTGGTAAAGGCCACTTACAGAGGATTTCATCGAGTATCAGCTGTACATTTGAAGATTTTAACTTTGAAAAAAAAAAATTCCTTTTAAAGCACCTACACAACCCATTGGTACGATGGTTCCCACCCTTCCATCACCGACCTTCCTTGGTTTTGTCAGCGTGTTTCCGTGAGAGACTAGAGAATCTCATCCAGGTAGCTGTGCAATAACATGGGGCACAAGTTCCTCCCTTCCGAAAGCACCCAGTTAGTACTGTTCAGTTAATCTGTATTTCCCCAAGATACTATCTGTTTTCACGCACAGAGGATTTAATTAGTCTCCTGGCTCTAACAGCCAGCCTCGGGTGTCACTTCAGACCCATCTATTACAGAATGGAATGACAGGAAGGATTACGAGTTCTTACGAAGCAAGTCTTGAGCAATTGAATTACTGAACCCAGCCAATACGAACTTTCCTTTCACCCTCTTTTTCCTGCTTCGAAAGCCCAAAGCGCCATCTCCTGCTGATCAGCTGGAACCACAAATACCGATTCCGGCAGCAGATGAACTGCTCCAGGGACTCAAATCCGTCTGGGTAGCTAGCAACAATTAAATACGTTTTCTCACTGAACAGCTCAGTATGTCACAGCTGCCAGAAACGCTGCTCTTCGAGAGGAGCAGTCATATGAACAGCTGGATCAAAGCTGCCAAGGGCTCACCAGGAACATGAAATAAAGGGTATTTTGCCTAGATTTCAGCAAGAAGGCAAGTATCACTTTGTGCATTTTTGCAGCACGTTCCGTATTTCATATTGAAATCACACAAGTACTTCAATTTTAGTACTGTTTCAGACACCGATTGATTCTACTTAACGTTTTTAAATTATGATTTTTAGCACAGGAAGTAGCAGTATTTGAGTAAAAATTTTGAAATGATACTAAGTGAGGAGGTGTTATCAATACGGAGGCAAATTGAAATACCTCCTTAAGAAACAATCAGCTGATTTTGAAGACTAGAAACTGAGAGCAGGGTGGCACCTAATGAGTATTTCCCCTATCACCTAAGAACTAAAGAAGAAATACGAAAGCCTGGTGTTTTCAGGCTCGGAATGTCCCGATACCTGAACGCCTCCGGCGGGGCCTCACGGCGGGGTCTCCCCGCCCCAGGAGCAGGGCACTGGGACCCCCGCGCGCGGAGAGCGCGTGCGCGCCACAACCGGCCAATCAGACGGCGAGGCTCTGGCGCGCTCCTGGGATGAGTCACAAACCGCCCCCCCCCCGGGCAAGGAGAAGAGTCCGTACAGGGCCGGAAGAGCGCAGTGCGCGGAGCCATGATTGGCCGGGCCGACGGGAAAGGGCTGTGATTGGCCGGGCCGACGGGAAAGGGCTGTGATTGGCCGGGCCGACGGGA